>JAEKIV010000441.1:0-31523 GCA_016801325.1 Hypholoma fasciculare
AGTGTGCGGCAACATTTTTATCATTGAAATTCTGCAAAACGTAACATGTACGTGCGGATAATAAATGTGCAAACGGGCACCCGTACTGGTAAGCTAAAGCTCGGGACTACATAAGTATACGCACGCATGCGGGTCGTAAATACGGGAGCCCGTCGCCATCGATTATCATCGCGCCGCCGCGCACTGCATTTTCACCTGCATTCACTGAGCATGCGTTTGAATCTGTTCGAATTAACTGGGCACCCTACTGCGCCGAGCGCGCGGGGAACTGCGCGTACTTGAGCATACTTGCGTATATAGTATATATAGAAACGCCGATCGCGCAGGAGGAAGCGGTGCACGAGCGCCTGTGCGTAATGTCGTACCTGCGCCCGCGTCGCGGGTCCCGGGAGGGACGCACGTGGTGTGCAGCGGGCGCCTAAGCACAGCGCTTCTATCAATCTGTCTATGACGAGCCGGCTAAGACCACTTTGCAGGAACCGCTCGGGTTCCGCGGGAAGCGGGGTGCGTATCTACATATCCTTCTACGTAGCCTACTGCCTACCCGCTAGTGTTACTGCGCCGCCGTGTCCCCAATGAGCGAGCGCCCAAGCATGCTGCTTCAATCCATTCATTTGCACACAATTAGCACGCTCTGAGCTCTGGGTGGCGGAAGGTCGACCACCGGGGCTTAGATACACCGGGCGCTCATTGAAGCATACCAACTTACGATACTATCATTAATCTACATACAAAAGAGAGTATATATAGCGCCAGGAGGAAGAGCCTCTGCGTCAGAGGGGCGCACGTGGTCGCTGGTGCGCAGCGGGCGCCTAAGTTCCATTCATATTATGCACACCGCTGCTACATAGCCATCTGCCTATCATATGACAGGCAGGGCGCTCGATCGTCGCTGTGCAATCACCGCGGGCGGCGAGGACACACCTCTAAAGCATCTATCCTTCTATGTACCCCGCTGCCCACGCGCTGGAGCTTACTCCGTCCCCCGCACCGCCGCGCCACGTCCCCGGGGCGCCTGTTTATACATGCGTGCGTGCATGCATCCTGCCTGCGGGCTATATTAATTCAACACCCCGTCTGCAATTAGCGCGCTCTAGGCTAAGCTTTCCATGTGAACAGTGGCTCTCACGAGTCTGGGGTCTGCTCGCAAAGACAGTACTCCAAGTACTCCATCCGTCCTCTCGAGCCGAACGTGCACTCTATCACCCATGTTACAGGGTGCGCCGCCGCGCCACGTCCCCGGCGCTGGCCTATGTATATACTCTACTTACCAGCTATGCGCACGGCCTTCCATGCACCTGTCCGGTTGTAATTAGCACGCTCTGGGCTCTCGCTCTCGCTCTGGGCTTGGGGATGAAGTTTATGTCTGGCTCTAAAGCTAAAGGGCTAAAGTTACATTTCAATCTCGGATTCTTGCTGGCCGACGTGCGTCCAGCAGCAGCAGCATTAGCAAGCGATCGATCGTCGGCATGCAATTACCCCGCGACGGGCGCCTATGCGCCGCCTCTGAGTCTCACGCTGCGGCTTTTCTCCCTTCTAAGCATCTTTTCCCTTGCTTTTATTTTTATTTTTATCCAAATTCTACCTAAGAATATGCTGTGCATTTATACAATGCAACGCACAGCACAGACAGCTCATCTCATGCGCTCCACCGCGCGCTCCACGGGCGCCTAGCGCACCGCTTCCAACAGCACTTCCACTTCCACTGTCTCCTAGTCAGTTGATCTACTCATGTAGATACACCATCGCGGCGCTCCATCCCTCCGCGCCGCCCATTCCACGCCGGGCGTCCTTAGGCGGACTCTTAAAATATTACTTGTGGACACAGGTCGGAAAGAATCACTCGTGGACACAGGCCGGAAAAAAATCACTCGCGGACACAAGCGGGGATGGGGATGAACCCCGCCCCGCCCCCCACATCCCTCCTACCACGGAAATGAACTTCAAAGTACATATGTACAACATGATCACGGACTCGCCGAAGGATGATAGAAGGCGTGCATTGAATAATTAATTAATACATGCAGAATGGAAAATACTCTACACGCAGAATGGACGCGCCGGGGTATGTAAGTAATCCTCGTCGAAAAATTAAAATTGAGCAGAACCACCGCGCGACGCCGAGCCCAGGCCCCTGTTTGAGTACCAGTGAGCCTCTCTTCTCCTTTCCTCATCACCTCCGAGCGTCCCTTCCTACATACCTCCGAGCGTCCCTTCCTCATCCCCGGCTCCCACCCGCACAGCCACCCCCACACTCCGGCAGCCATGGACATGGACACGAACTCCAGCATTCAACGAACGTTCAGCATGGACACACACGGACAAATTCCAGTGCCAATGCAATTGAAGTTGAATGGAAGTCCAAACCCCTGTCTCCTCTTCCTCACCTACATACGTCGGGTACTCCGACTCCGGATCAGGAAGCGGGCCGGGCGGAGGGGCGCGTTCGGGGCAAATCATGCAATAGAAAAAAGGAAAAAGCTGGGGAAAAAACAGTCGGGAAAGGTGAATGAAATTAGCCAATAAACGGTATGGGCTGGAGCTCGAATATCGCGACATGCAATAATAATGCGCATCGCTGCGCGGTGGAGACGACGCGCGCGCGACGGTGATGGGACGACGGGCGACGGGCGACGGCACAACCGACCGACTCCGACGCAACGTCCAACGCGCGACGGCGCAATCGAATCGACACTGGGGCAACGCGACGCGACGCGGGGTCGGGGCTCGGCCGTTGGGCAACAGCCCAACGGCGCGGCGACGACGAACAACCGCATCGAGGCTCGAACAACGTGCAACGCGACGCACGCACCCCCAGCGCGCGGCCCAGAGCCTCCTCCTTTTCCTCTACGCGCGCACCGCACGGGCGCCGGCCGCGCTGTGCGGGGTAGGTATGTAGGGACGTACGCAGAGGTACGCCCATACACACCTCCTCCAAGGGGCCGATCATGCGCCCATACCCTATGTAGGCTCTTCCCCATCCACCCGTCCACGATACACCCATCCGTGTACTCGCCCACCACGCATCCATCCCGCCCACGCATCCATCCAACCGTCCACGCATCCAGCCACCCGCACACGCATCCAGCCACCCGCCCACGCATCCGCCCAACCGCCCATCCGTGTGTACGAATTAAAGATGTGCAAGCACACTCTTACTTACCCCACACAGACGGACCTATCAAAACATCCAATAAAAAAATCAAGATAGGTAACAGGCTACGTCGGGCGGAAAACCCAACTTAATAGAAAACCGCATCTGGGAGGCTGAGGTGCGGTGCTGCGTTTCACCATATGTCCAGTACATATATTACTGATACTACTCACATGGTTAGGGCTATAAATTATAATGAATGAATGCGTGCCAACTCCATCGCAAGTGGGCACATCATATTATTATCAACGTAGTACGCGCTGGGCTAGTGGCACCCCACCCCAGTGCCCACCCTCCGACGCGGATCGCACTAATTATACGCCCCCCCCCCCCCCCCCCCCCCCCCCCCCCCCATAGCGCAGTGTGAAATAGCGCATGCATACAGATGTATAAGAGTCAGAGTCAGCGCAGCATAGGTGTGTGAACGCGCCGACGAGGGCGGGTATGAGGCGAGGGTCCCGGGGGGGGGAGGAGCAGAGTCAATCCTGATTAATGATTCCTGATTCCTGAGTCAAGTATGAGATATTAAATCTTAATCAGAGTCAGCTACTTATCCTAATCAGAGTAGTTGTAGTTTTATGAAGGAAGATAACGTTATCATCGACTGACCCGCCGTCGAGCGAGTGAGTGAGGTGAGTCACCAACTCGATGTTTGAGCCACGGATCCACGAGCGCAAGTCCTTCCGCTAGCTCCAGTCCTCCTCCGAGTGCAATGATCATTTATCCAACCGGCCAAGATCACACGGAGGGAGGGATATCACAGTACACGGAGAGATATCAGATCACACGTAGGGACTTGAGATCACAAGGAGGTATAGAGAGAGCAAGGACGCTGAGGCCCATGAAGTATTGCATGCACGCACGCACGCATAGCATTTCGATTCGATTAACTACAAGCTATGTACCCGTGAAACTAACTAACTAGAACGACCAACTGAAAAAACCAGAGCGAGAGGGAATAAGATAGGGATAGGGATAAACGCAGGACCGAGGACGCGGGACCAAAACCAAAACGAGAACCAACAACTGAGACTAAGAGTAAGAGGAAAGACCAAAGCGGGAAAGCGGGATGCGACGATAAGAGTGAGCCTGAGTGCGGATGCGGAAAGAGTATAAACAGTGCGAAGGTATAAACAGTGCGAAGAGGAAGAGGGGCGGAATGCGTAGGTAGGTATACAGTGTACAAAGTCAGGCAGGCAGGTCTAGGGCGAGTGATTAGGTAGGTAGGGTGAGAGGAAGGTCTATGCGAGACGCGACGGGCGGTGATTATGTTTAGATGGGCAGGTTGTGTGGGTGCATGCACCGTGATGTGGAACGGCGGACGGAAGGTTGGGTTCAGCGGGTACTACGCCCGGTGTGGTGTGGGTGTAGGTGCGATAGCGATAGTGGGCGGGCCCGGTACGTGCGATGGTGGGTGGGATGCAGGTAGCCGGGCGGGTGCCGACTGTGCAGAGGGCGGGGCGGGGCGAGTCCCGCACAAGGTAGCCGGGACGAGGCAGGAGGGCCGTGTAGAGCGAGACGGGGCGGGGCGGGTAGTGCGGCGGCGGTTTTTGGGTGGGTGGGTGTCGGGGCGGCACTGATAGGCGGCCGGGCGAGCGCGGCCGTGGCGAGGCCGGTAGCAACGGCCGCCGGGGAAGGCGCGGAGGCGGAGCGGGGAGCGGCGTACGCCTAGCTGAGACTAGGCGTGGCATGGCGTAGCGCGCTCATGAGGCGAACCTGCTCTTCTACACCAATACATGAGCACCACTCCAAAAAAGACGATAAAAAATACAAGAGAAAAACTCACAGTGCGCATCGTCAACACATCCTCATCCTCCGCCCCCTTCTTCTGCTGCGCCTGGGGCGGGGTGACGCGGAACGCGGGCAGCGTCGCCGTGCTGCTCCCGCTCCTCGATAGGGACGAGCGGGAGGACTGCGACAGGGCAAGCGCCTTGCCGAGCTTGGCGTTCGACTCGGCGGAGGCGTACATCCCCGGGTGCAGCGCGACGCTGTGGATGGACGTCGCCTGCGGGAGGGTGTGCAGGGAGGAGGAGACGGACGGGAAGGCGAGGAGGTGCGCGGGCGTGGGTTGTTGGGTGGTCATGGCTTTGCTTTTGGGGTGGTTGGGTGGGCTGCTTGGAGCGTAGAGGTGGTAGATGTGCGGCGGCCTACAAAGCGTATGCGACGTGCGTGCAGACGGACGGGGAAGAGGAGTGCGGTGCAGCTGATCACCCAGCGCTGATTTATACCCCTTTCCCTTCCTTACATCCCTGGGCCCGATGCGGATCTGCGCAGATACCCAGATACCATCGCATCGCGGCGGCCTGTGGGATTATTATTGCTGGGACCCTGGGAACGGCGTGCGTGCGTGCGTCCCCCTTCCCTGATCCCATCGCCCGCCCCATCTGGGCTAGCACCCCCATCATATCTATTTTTCCACCCACCAGGCGGGTGGGACCAGGCGGATGGCGCCAGATCGTGCTTCCCCGATTTGCCTCTCTGGTTTATGGATTTTATCTTTTTATTTTATTTTATTGATTTTATTGGGTAAGCAGACTCCCTTCGCGACGCGCCCCTCCCAGGCTCCCTCCCTCCCACGCACACAGAGGGAGGTAGAGGCAAGCAAGCAAGCGGCCATCCCCGCGCCCCGGGGACGGCTCACGCTCACGCTCACGTTCTGGGGTGCGCGGCGCCTTTTGCGCTTTTGCGCCTTTTGACGTGTGCGTGCGCCCCCTGCTCTCCCACCGGCGCCGTGCCCCCGTCCGTTCCTCCGCCCGTCCTCCCACCGTCCGACCCGACCCCTGGCCGGCACCGGGCACCGGGCACCCCCCCGTCCGTCTGGCCGCTCTTCCGGCCGTCCACCGGTCGGCCACGCCGTGCAACGCTGTGCGCAGAGTACTGTAACTCGTTGCGTTGATGCCAATGTCCGTCGCGACGACCAACCAACGAACTGATTGATTTATTCGTTATCAAAAAAAAAAAATATGTAAATTTATTTAAATAAAACCTCCCCCGCCACACCCGCCCTTCCCCGTCTTTCCCCGTGGCGTGGCGTAGTCGCCATCTCGTCCCACGCGCGTCGCCCTCCCGCCGTAGCATTGGCAATACGGTTTTGAGTTTTACGCTTTAGCCTCCCACCTCACCACCTACCTACCTACGTGCGTGCGCGCGTGTAGCTATATATCCGCGCCCTGTACTACGCCTGCATTCGCAATACATAAATCCTGCATAAGCAATACACTAATACACGCCTGCCTATGCAAATTACAATGCATACACGCACTCAGCACGAACAAGTAATAATATTATTAAAGGCAATACAATCCATGAATAGCCTCCCTCCCCGCGTCCGAGTCGCGTGCTACTGCCCCCGTGCGCCGTCCTTCCGCGTCAAGCGTTCAGACGTGGGCCGTTCTATTCATACACAGGCTCTTAGAGTGCGTCTCTCTATTGAATTATTTATTTTAAATTCGACGATTCAATTGAATTGAATTGAATTGGACATGGACACGGACACGCCGAAATACCAATGAATACATACGCAGGATGCGTGCCTGCGATCGCTCGCGTATGTAGCGTTGCGCCTCCCATCCCATCCCACGCCGCCGCCCCCACCCCCACTTCCCAGCTCTTTTCGACGTCTGCTTCGCTGCCCAATCAACCCGCACCCTTCGCTGCCTAATGCGCGCATCCCTTCCCTTCCCGATGCTTGCTTTTTCCTCCGCTGCCTAGTTCTCACTTGCCGCTGCGCCGCCGCCGAGGAAGCTGCGACTCAGAAGCGCGGGGCGATCGCGCTCGAATTCGATTTTCGCGTTCCCGCGCGCGTGCGTATTCCCCGTTCCCTAAGCTAAACGTGTGGGCGCGTGTATTCCCCGCGCGGGGGTGGCACGGGCACGTACTAGGCTTCGGCGCGGCGCGGCGCCTTTCTCGCTCGGCGGCTCGAGCTATTCCTATATTCCTATATTCTTATTCCAATTCAGTCGTGTCGTGCCCTGCGATCCGCACCCGCGCGTGTTCTCTGAGTCTATGTCCAATCCAGCTCGAACGCGTGATAAGTTATAACCCAGCTCGTCGATCCTCCATAGTTATGTAATGTAATTATGTATCCCGTCGATCCTCCGTGTTCGAGTAATTCAGCGCGACGATCCTCCTCCGTGCGTGGTTTGTTGTTCGGCTCGCCGATCCTTTCATGGCCAGGTCATTCCCAAATCAAGCAAGCGCACCGCAGGATCATGCGCTGCTGTGTGCGCCGGAGAGCGCCGCTGCGGTGCGATGTGGAGCGCTGTGCCCCGCGCTGCTGTGCGCTCAGGTGGAGGGAGCGCTGTGCGCTCGCGCAGCCGCGTCCCCACACGCGCACTGAAATAAATGCTCCATAGTGCTGTGCCACCTGTGTTCTATGTATGTATTTGCCGCTGTGCGCTGCTCTATTATGCCCTTCACACTGCTCTTCGAGCTTCGCATGTCACACCCCATACCCCACACCCCACCCAGCCCCACCCAGCTTTCCCCAGCCTGATCATCCCGGGGTGAGCGATCGTGATCGGCATTGCGTTGCGTTGCTTTGCGCGCCGCCGGTATGATGGGAGCGTGTATAAATTGGGGTGGGGGTGCGGTGAGGGTGCGGTGCTCTAGAGTCTATGTCGCTGTGACGTGCCGCTGCGTTGTGCTGTGCGATCGCGCCCGCTGTGCCCTCGCTGTGCGCGGAGCCGTGCGACTCACCTCTAGGCTCTAATAATACGCCACGCTGCTCTGTTCCATGGCCCATGGACGCCCCTAATACGTGCCCTGCGCGACGCGGTGAGGTGAGGTGTGCGGGGAGCGGAGATGAGCTGCACAGCGCTATAGATATTCCTTGTACTTATACAAGGAACGCTGCCCTGTGCTCCTCTGGCATCGAATCGTCCCAGCACACCGTACCTACCGCCGTCGCGCGCTGCCTTCCACCGCCCCTCCTTCCAGTGGCGTGCTGCGCGCCACCGGCCCCCCGTCCCGCGTCCCGTACCAGTACGGCGGCGAAGTGCGTCCCTAGCCTAAGTTAGCCGTGGGCACGGACGCAGCCGCATCAGCGCGCCGTCGTGCAGGGTCGCCCCACGCGCCGCGGAGGCGTGGACCCACACCGCCCGACCTCCTTATGGACTGCAGCCCGCGCCTCGCTATGTAAGCCCCTGATAGGGACGCGCGCCGACGAGCGGCAGGGGCCCTTAGCCCCTCGTCCCCCGTTACGGTTATAACTGGTTACGAGGGGGAGGGTGAAGCCAGAAGCTGCACGCACGCCTGCGCACGCTGACTGCCCCGCTCGGCGTTGAAGACCGCGCTCTCGCGGGCGGTGTAAGTAAGTAGTGTGTGGACGCTACTCTGCTTCGCGCCTCGCCGCTTCATCGACATCGACAGGCCCGCCTGCCTGCTTCGCTTCGCGCCACGCCCCAACGCACGCCCCCTCCTACGTCCGCACCCCATTTTAACTAACGCACGCCGCCGCCCGCTGCTCGGCGTACGGCCCGCGGCGCTATACATACAAGTACGTACGTACGTACGACGAGCGCAGAATAAGTAGGCCGCGCGCACGAACGCCGCGCAGGGCCGCCCTCGAGGGCTCCATCGTCCAATTCCACGTTGCAATAAGTAAGCACGCATGATGCGCCGCCGGGTGCTCGGCGCGCCCTCCGTCGGCCCGCGGCGTGCCCTCAGCCGTAACCAGCACGAGTCGCTCAGCGTGGCTTAGCAATCCGCGCTGGCGTGCAGGGCCGCGCGCCGTTTGCTCGTTCCCTCCCCCGCTGGCCGGTAGTCTTTCTTACCTAAGTATCTGCGCCCGTGCTAGTGGCGGGTCGCATGTAACGTAACGCCGTCTCCACGCGCCGCCGCCCGCCGGGGCGGCATGTATGGCGGCATGCATGGACTATATATTCTATGCATGGCGTCAGGGCTGCCAAAGGGTGCGCGTGTCCTCTCTTCAGTTACGGGGGTAAGTCCTCCTATGTATTACGGGGGTAAGTAGGACCCCCGAGAGTACTGATGGATGCCCGAGTCCATGTGAGGATAAAAGTTGAAGAAATTTTTGAAAATCCCTCAGGTCTGTGAGGATAAAATTTGACCAAATCCGACGAAAATGCCTGAGTAATTTGTGAGGATAAAAAAGCACCCATTAGCTGAAAGCCTGACGCTAGTGAGGATAAAAAACACCCTATACAGGATACAAACACCGGATCTGAACACCGGGAACAAACATGAATCGAACTACACTTTACAACTACACCAACAGACATGTAGTTGCTTCATAAATCATGCAGTCACAATTACGATATATTTTATACTTTCAGCAGTGTTCCTTATCATGGAGGTCTCAAAGTTTCACCGGATGACCAGAAATTATTCGGACTCCTCAAGGCTAAAACGGAGCGCATTTGCGAAGCTATCAAGTCACTGAAAGGACGCAAGAAAGCAGATATGGTGGCCAATGACAGTGATTGATACATCGTAGTTCATGAGATAGGTATTACTAGAACTGAAGACATGCCAAAAATTATCAGAACTCGATCTTTAGATGCCTGAGGTCAATGTGAGGATAAAATTGTCCCATCCGATGCACCAAAAAAAAATTAGCACCGGAAAAATGCCTGAGTACAATGTGAGGATAAAAATTAGGTCTCCACGACGCCTGAGACCGGGTGAGGATAAAATTTGGCAAATTTTTGGAAAAATTGTGAGGATAAAAAACTCAGATTTTGGCAGTTTTTGGCTCAGACATCCATCAGTACTCTCGGGGGTCCTGGGTAAGTTCTACTATGATATGCCTCTATCCGGGTGATTGATTGCCCGCACGAACAAGCGAACAAACTTTGAACCTTTGAAGGAACGAAGGGCCAATAGGAGGCACCCGCGCGTGCGGCCCAGGCGGCTGGTGGCGCCGGGTTGTGGGGACGGGATGGGATAGGCTGGGTTGTGGAGGATGGGATAGGCTGGGGCGTGAGTTACGCGTGGGCGGGGACCGGAGAAGGGTGCGCGAGGGTGCGTCTGGTGCCGTGCGCTGGGCCTGGTGCGGTACGCGCCCGCGCGAGAGGGGGCGCTGGGCCGTACGCGCTAACTCCACGCACCCGCGTATGTGTGCGCGCCATGCGTCGCTGGGCGCTAGCGCTCCGGTGTCCACCCGCCGCCGGCCACGTTCAATTCAACGCACGATGAATCGGTGAATAAATACATACATAGCTAGAGTACAGCACTGCGCACCGCTCCGACTGCAACTGTTCTCCCAAATCTCGCTCTCATGCTAAATACCTTTCAATATGCTGATTAATTGCACAACTACTCTTCGCGCTATCCCATGCCACCATTACACTCGAAACTGTCATCATGATATATTATTTATCAAATGCCATGCTGTTCTCCAAGTCTACTCCCATGTCGCCATTAAACCTCCAACGGCTGTTTAATTCTCATACTACCGCACGGCGCACACTTTCTCCCATCCATCCGCTCACCCGTCCATCCACCTAATCCCACACCCGCGCCTCCATCTCTAAAATTTACTAGTACATACGACTACATAAGTCCGCATGCAGTGCCTGCGGCCTGCCACCCGCGATACCTACACAGGCTCTCGCGGCGGCCGGGTGGGTCGATGACGCACCGTGGGCGTCGCACGACACGACGCCTGCCAGGCCCGCGGTGAGCGAGCAGCCAATGGAATCCGGTGTTGCTGAGCTCAGGCTGTCTGTAGCCCACTCGTCCGATCTTTTCTAAGTATAACATCGTTCGAACGGGGAGTGACACGGACAAGCGCGGGGAGCATCTACGTCCTTTTTGCCAATAAGCAGCAGCTCCTATGTGCTTGCCTTGGTTGCCTGCCTATTTACTTGGTGCAGCGTCAACGCCAACGCCAGTGAGGATGTCAAATGCAGTGGTTGTGGCATTTTAACCCACGTCGGCGAGAGGTACGTACGCCTAGTATGATATGCTCGTAGGTTATCCGGCTGAGACGCGATTCGCTGAAGGACGCGCGGTGGGCCGCTGAGTCCAATATTTGCCAGCGGCCCACCGCACCGCTCCTCGCACCACGGATGCGCGGGCGTCTGCGCCGCGACGCCAGCGCTCCGGGCAGCGTGTCGCACGCTGTCGCTGTCGAGGCCAACACTCATACTCAGCGCTCAGCCTGCCAAGCAACCATCGCCTGCACGCACACCTCGGCCTGAACGCGCGCGCACCGCACATCAGCAGGACAGTAAAAGAGGTAGGAGCGCACCTACCCCGCATTGTGGAGGTGACGTGGGCACATAGGAGACTGTGGCGTAGCGCTGCGATCGCTGAGCGGCTGGCGTACGGCGAGCGCACGCCCGTCAGCAGCTACGGCCGGCCGGCCAGCCAGCCAATGTTAATGAATATTCGGAGGCCGGTGGAGGTACGCCGGGGAGCGGGCGGGCGGGCGGGCGGTCCTCCGTAGGCCGTCCGTGTCCATGTCCTAAAATCCCTGCGATGCGCCGCCGCCGCCGCCTGGAGGCTGGAAGGTTCATCGCCGTGCTACCATTCGCTAATTTTGATATCCAAATTTATGAATCGCCTCCCACAGATCTACACACCGCACCGTACACGGCCTAGCGCGGTGCGCACCGCGAAGGCTCTGCAGACTGCGCGGGTGCGTCCTCTACATTTTACGCGCAAATCCTGCGACGCGCCGCCGCCGCCGTGGCTCGAGTTCCAGCTGCGGGCACGTCCACCGCCGCGCCACCAGTTCTCATTAATAACAACACTAATATCCATGATTAATGATTCATTTCCCTCTAGAATACCATCGCCTCTCATTAAGCCCAAAATGACGCGCGTCATTCCATTAATCTCTCTATAAGTGCCCAGAGGCCCTAGAGAGGCCCTAATATCGCTCTGACAAGGCCCTAAGCAGCATCTCCGAGGCGGCCGAGCACCCTCATTCGCCTCGCGCCATAGCTATCGTTCGCCCGCGCCGTGCTAGAACTTTGAACTTTGCGCGTGATTACGGCCTGAATTTAATTAATCGCGTGTCCTTGGCGTGCCCCGTTCCCCACCGCCATTCATCGCTGTGAAACGGGGTGCGCACAGCACGCACGCCGCGCATGCACGCTATCTAATCATTAAAATCCCAATCATTAACATCCCATTCATTCATTAAACGTCCTGCAGGGCCTGCCCTTGCCTACACCCGGGGGGCACTTGCATATGACGTCCCGGCTATGTCCATACATAGGCGTGCATTTAACATTAGGCATGCAATAGCCTTCGCGCCGCCAGTAGCAGCGCGCTGCGCCGCGCGATCCCATCGGGCGTGCGTATAGCACTATGCAGAGTATATTTAGCGTGCGTGCGTGCCCTGCGCCCAACCTGCGCCGGCTTCGAATTTCGAACGCGTACATAGGTATAAGTAGAGCGCGTCTGCCTGCAGCTGGCTTAATTAATTCTGCTGCACGTTCGTAATCTTTCAGGATACGATACGGTTTGATACGACGCGCGGACGTGGTGTGATAAGATCGCGATGTGTCCTGATATATATACGACAACCCACTGCCCATGGGACGCACGCACTTACACGAGCGTGCGTCCTGGGAGCGCGCCGGCCGCGGGCGGCCAGGCAATAAGCCTGCCGCCCCCGCCTGCGATCATGATCACAACATATCTTAGGCGGAGAAATGGATGGATTCTTGAATACAAACCTTGATCATGATCGCGCGCGGGGCGCGGGGGACAAGCAGTGGCAGCATCGCTGTCAGCCAGGCCAGAAGCAGGCCAGCGATATCAATAATAACCACCATCACCTCATCCCGTCGCGAGAATACGCAGTATGTAACGTACCTGTACATACATACGCAGCTATCGCGCCCATAGATAGACGCGCCGCGATACGCCAGTAGGTATGTACCCCGTAAATTTTATACAGCCTGCGGGTGTGCAGACGCACATGCGCGGACGCAGACACGGATACGCGCATATAGCAGGTGCAGCATATGCACCCGCGCCTCGTGCCCCCGCGCTCGCACGCTGATACGCATCCCCGCGCCGGGCTGGCGTGCTTATATTAGGCTGCGGCGCGCACCGGTCCTGCCTCCTATCGCTGCTTCTCTCTGCTCCTTGGGCATCGCGAGACGACTTATGTTTGTGTGTACATGGCGACGATCATGGCGTAACGTACGCGTCCCCGCCGTGGGACGGGCGTCTGGCGCCCCGCTCAGCGCGCGTACGCTCGCACGCGCGGCGTTCCAGCGCGTCCCGCGCTACAAGCATTGCGTACCTGTATCCCCACCCCAGACACGCTCGCGCTGCTGCGCGCCCCATTCAAGCCGAACGGCATCCAGCCTGTTCATATGACGCACGCAACTTGCACTCATCGCTCACTGGGCCATTTGCCCGTGACGCTGATGTGCATGGGCCTTGTTATATTACACCAGGCTGGATGAGACGGCGCATTCCCCAAGCTTTATTATGGCGCGAACGCACCACGCACCAGTGGCGGTCCAATCTAGGCTCAGCACGCATGGAAATACAAGTGCTTGTAAGCACCCACGTCCCCTCCCAGGCACGCGCGCGCAGCACCATCCAACCACCCGTACGACGCTAGCCACCCACGTTGCGCTCGATGTATTCTCACCATGCATTTATCCCTCCCTTTTTTTCGGTCTACGTGCCCTGATACGAACAATGCGCAGGTTAATAATGATTCATGAAGCATAGCGCACCGGTCCTGGCTTGTATAAGTCCTATCTCCGCTTCTCCCCTTGTGCATCGCTCCTGTGTAAATAACGACGACGTCAGCATAACGTACCCTTCTGTCTATCTTACGCGTTCTCAGCCGCGGCACGGCCGTCTGGCGCCCCGGGCAGCGCGTACTGCTATACGAACGTTTCATGTAATTGCATCCATCCTAGCCACATCCGTGCCCGCGTACCCCATTCGACTTGAAGCCGAATTCCACCCAGCCTGCTCGGACGACACTGGACTACTCACAGCGCTTTCCATTGAGCACGGCCTTACCTGCATCAATCCTTGGATCGCTCAGCCTATACTGTTCAAGGCGGGCTGCACGCTGTGTGGGGCTCCAAAAGAATTCAGAGTCAGGCTGAATGGGACGGTTACCCAAGTGCATTCCCTATCTTTACTTCTATCATTATTTACCGCGCTCAGCACAGAGTGCGTACATACGCGCTCGACCACCCACACGCGACCAGGCTGAGCAATACACGCGCGGCGTCCCCGTTCAGGCTCAGTGCGCATTACGATAATTACAAGCGCTATTAATCAGGCAACCGCATCACCCACCCAGGTGCGCGCGTGCCGCGGCGCACTCGGACGGCGCTAACCATACACAGAGCGCCATATCTAACCAGCTCTCTCATCCATCCACCCCATTCGCTCGGTATACGTGCGCTGATACGAACAGCGCGTAGGTGTCATAATAGGCGATAAATCATAACATAGTGTACCGATCCTAATTCTCATGGGTCCTATCACCGCTTCGCGCCTTTGTAAACAGCGACGGTGATGTCGTAATGTACGAGGTACTCTTTGCCACGCGCGTACCCGGCCGCGGAAAGGGCGCCCGAATCCCCGCGCAGCGCGCGTACACACGCACCCACGTACGAGCGGCGGGTTGACTCAGACCCAGCGCGTCTACTTGTAAATACTAGAAACTGTTATACAAGCGGTCCGTATACCTACGTTTCCTGGAGCGTCTTGCATGCTCGGCCGCCGACGCTAAGCTCTAGACTGCGCGTTCCATTAGCGTCTTTCATGCTTTCATTCCTATTTGTTCGGTCCACATTAATAAAGGCGGCAGCCTACTGGAACCCTCTTTGGTGTAGTTCTGCGTCAGGATGGATGAGACGGCTATCATCCCGACACAATTTCCTATCTCTGCTTCTATCCTTATTTATCTCGCTCCGTGAAAGGCGCGCTCGCGCACGCACGGACGCAATCGCGCTCTGTGTACCTGTATTCACTTTTAAGGCACGCGCGTGCCGCGGCGCACCCAATTCCCAAACGGAGCGTCATCCAGCCCGTATCAACGCTGCTAACCACATCCAGCGCGCTCCGTGTATGTATAGGCCCGTCCTTTCATTCATCCTTCTCGCTCGCTCGCTTTGCATGGGCTGATACGAGCAACGCGCAGCCGTTGTATACTTACTAACCAGTGTGAACGAGTCAGAGCCCCGGCGCAGTGTTTTCTCCTATCTCCGCTTCTCTCCTGACTTATCGCTGCGGCGTGCGCCCACGCATTGCCAGTCGCCTGCGGCAAGCGTGTCTTCCCAGCGGATCGGACATCCGACAACTCCCCGCGTCGCGTTGCGCGTCCCAGCGCGCGCGCGGCCGACGCGGTGGGCCGACGCCTCTGAATTAATTAAGTATAATGAAAAGTTTATGAAAAGCATCAGGAGCCCCGCGTTCTGCGGCCGCACCTAATGCAGATCCTGCTGAAAACTCTAACTACAAACAGCATCCTCCATTCAGCCCTCCCTTTCAACTATCCACTGACTCCACTCCACTCCATGCATGCATTCATTAATCTGTTCCTTTATCCATTCACTGACCTGTTCATTCGTCTATTCATTCATCTGCATACTAGCAGTACACAAGCTCATGCCCACTTGCATCGGCGACGTGCCTGTATATATGTGCCCGCAAACCAAAGTAATTAAATCTAACTCCAGGTGTGTAAGTAAAGTGCGAGCAAGAATGTAACCCGCGCAAGCCATCATCAGCTGACCGACGCCCATACACCCACCCGCCCATTTGCCGCCTGTTCATTTCGGCGTAAGTTGACAATGTTGAATGGGATATAGATCTACTCGACAGCTTGCACGCCGTCGTACGCGGGCAGGCGCTCGCATGCCTGCTCCCAGTCTATCGACCCGTTGACAAGCTCGACGACCACCTCGATAACCTCGTCGATCCCGCCGATCCGCTGTTCCATCGTGTCGCGCTCTCTGCAAAGCACAAAGAAATTACCACGCGTCAGTGGTCAAATCAACAAGTTCAAATCCGAGGTCTTACCGGAGCGTCATCGTCCGCTTCTGGATGGCTGGAGGAAACCGTTAGCGGGCCGCACGATATACGAGCGGGGAGAGGGAGGGGGTGACGTACATGCAAAGTCGAGTGTGACGCCGTACGGCGTGCCGAGTTCGTCATTGCGCGAGTAGCGTTTCCCGATAGATTGGTTCGAGTCATCGACGCGCGAGAAAATACCTGCCTTGCGCAGCTTGGCGTCTGTACCGGCGAACAGAACAGAGTTGAGTTGTTACCCGATATAGAGGGAAGACACAGAAAAGGGCGCAGTAAGTTAGAGATGGATCATTTAGCGATAGCGTCGAGGCACGGCGAACAGAAAGTTACTTACGGACTTCCTTGACCAGCGGGTCAAATACGCGGGCACTCAGTGGCACGATGAGCACCTTCGTCGGCGCGACGAGGGGCGGCAGGGACAGCACCTATTGCATAAAAAGGCAGAGCTTGTTCAGAGGCACCCCAAAGCGCTGTTCATAGAACACACTCACGCCGCGGTCAATGTCCTGCTCCCTGCTCCAGAAGCTATGCTCCAATAGTGTGTAAAGGATACGCCCGAGCCCAAATGAAGGCTCGATGACGTTCGGCGTAAATTCGCGAACTGTAACGGGGAAAGAAAAGGGGGCGCGAATTAGATTGGCCGTGCAATCGGCCTCAAGATGGCCAGATCCGCAGACTCACCCCACTGCTTCGTCGTCTTATATTCAATAGTAAGGATATCAGGGGTGAGCGTGAACTCCTTCCCGTCCGCGGACGTGATCGGGGCGGAGCTGTGGGTAGAACGCGGTGAGCCCTAATCGTGACGTATCAGATAAGACCGCACCCTTGCGCCAGCTGCCCTTTCAGCGTGGTGAGCTGCGCCTGATCGAGCGCCTCGACAGCCTTCGCAATCGCCGCGCCGTCCTGCTTGAATTTCTGCCCGAGCGCCTTCCTGTTCCATTCCACCACCTCGCTCTCGGTCACGATTGGTTCCTTGAGCGCCTCGCGCACGATGAGCGGATGACCTGTGCGCGCGGAGTGCACAGTGAGGTCGTACGCTGCGCGGTCCGCGCAGCCGACGCACTCTGTCCACCCGGTCGAGTTGTGGATCTCAGCGTCCCAGCAGTCCGCCGCGTAGTGCGCCATCTCGTTCGCCATGTGCTGCCGGAAGCGCAGGCGTGCGGGGTTAATCCCGATCTTCGTGAGGAACAGGTAGATGCGCGCGACGAAGTAGCCGAGTGTCTCGTTCGCGATGACACCCTTCTCCACTGCTTCGCCGACTGTCATCTCCGTCGTCGTGCTTTTGCCCGCCTCTTGGATGTGGCGGTCGAGCAGCGTCAGCTTGATGTCGCGCACCTCGTCGAAGCGCTCGTGGCTCTTGTTCTCCGGGTCGACGAAGTGTTCAATTTCAGCCATCGTGAACTCGCGCACGCGGAGGAGACCTGCGCGCGGCGAGATCTCGTTACGGAAGGAGCGCCCGATCTGAGCCGACGCGAATGGCACGCGCCCGTTGTTGAATTCAAGCAGGCGCGAGAAATTGAGGAAGTGGCCCTGCGCAGTCTCGGGGCGGAGGTAGCTTTGAGGGAATGAACATGGCACCTGGACTAACATTGAGACGACAACTTACCCTGGATGTTGGCCGGTGGGCCCGATGCTGCTTGCGAACATCAGGTTGAAGAGCTGCGGCTCGCCCACTTCGTTGCCGGTATCTGGGTTGCGCAGGTTATATTTTCTGCAGAGCTCGCCAATGTCGGCGCCGGTGTAGTTATCAAGCTAGCAGAGTGTTCAGTAGGGTATCTCATCCCGCAATGAAGCATACGCACCTGGGCTAGGATCGTCTCGTACTCTGCGACGACATCATCCGCCAGCTGCACGGGCTGCGCCTTCGCGCTCTTGCCTTTTTTCTTCTTCTTGTCCTCCACCACAGGCGCCGCAGCGAGGCCGCGCGCCTCCTTGTCGCCCGCAAGCCGAGCCTCCAGTACGTTCTTCACGAGATGGTCTGCACGAAGGACGTCACCAGTCTTGACATCTTTGACCATCCAGTCCGCGAAGCGCGCGACGTGGCCGGACGTTTCAAACACAGGTGCGGGTGTTATGATGGTGGTGTCGAGCTCGAGCATGTTCTCCTCGACGATGAAGTGCTTCCGCCATTGCTCGATGATGTTCGCCTGCAGCGTAGAACCCGGCGGGCCATAGTCATACAAACCAGCGACGCCTACGTGAAATCAGACTGTCCGATCAGCACGATGCTCATCCGTCCGATGTGGCATGGCCGTACCTCCATAGATTTCGAACGCGGGGGCGTAGAAGAACCTGGAGCCGAGCAACGACTCGAGGCGGGCCTTATCGAAGGCATGGGCCGTTTTGTTGATCACAGTAGGCATGTTGGAGACGAACCGACGATTGGTATACAGATAAGATGGAGTTCTGGAGGATAGATTGCGCGCACGCACTCCCCACATGAAAGTTTTATGGCAGCGTTCGAGTCATGCACATCGTGACACGTCCAGAATTGGTGACGCGACAATTTCCCTTTATATTACCCGATAACTCCATTGGTCAAATGGGTTTTTCAAGGGTTTTAACTTGCTTTCTCTAGAGCCAGAGGCAAGCCACCAAACAGTGAGGCCTAGTGAGGTGACACGTAGCGCGAAGGGAATTTTTATTACACGCAAATCAATCGCAAATGTTAGAAGACAACCCATTGAAATATTTCTGCCTTCAATAAGTTCAATTGAAAGAACTTTCATAAACGGAGTCCATAGTTCAGGTGCATTTTGCATGTATCAAAAATAATTTTACAATAAGAATTGCCCGCAGTCGCCAAGCAGTTGCTCAATGTCAAGCATATGAAATTCAAGTTAGAATAAACTTAAGCTACGCTGCATAGCATCCGATCCTTTCTTCATCCACTCCTCCGGAGTCTGGCGCACTTCCGAAGCCAAGTTGTTGGCAAACACCAGATTGTTTTCCGGGGCGAAGGCCCACGATTCGGGATCTGGAGGTGGAGCGGACGTAACTGCCCGCAGCTCGTTTCCTGAGAGAGTTATCATTAATTCAATAGAAAGTTCAACGGTGGGGCGATCGTGTTTCAAGATGGAGAAATGAAATAAGTGAAAGAGGCAAGATTGTTTAGATGCGGGTGCCACTTTCCCTGTACGGGTTCCCTCGTGGAGTGGGCTCGCGTGCCCATCGAAGGAACGTGGAACTTTGGAGTGAAAAAGTAACTCACGGATGATGTCGTGTGTAAAGTGATCGAGGTTGAGGTCGTTTGCGTCGTAGCCAAAGGGGTCTGAGAGATACATAATGAATATAGTCAATTTGGCGGTAGTGACGGGGTTCGACTCGTGTCAACAAACCTTCGATCTCTTCTCCAGCCACAAGAAATCCGAAAAAAATGAAACTCTGCATCCAATATAGAAAATTCAAGGATCTGACTCAAGGAAGAAATCGGTTGCAAGGACTTACGACAACAATCGTGCTAGGGATTGTTAACCACTTGAGAGTAGCATATATCTGAAGTGGCTGCAAAGAGCAAGAGTCAACAGCGCCCTTTCGATGACTGGCTATGCACATACCAATGCTAGACAGTATATTGTAGTGATACTCCAAAGGTGAGTGGAATACCTACAATTAAATGTTCTTTAGATCGAAAATTGATAAATAATAGATGGATAAACGAACGAAAGAGGGATGGGCGTCGTCAATATTCTCTCCAGACCTGTGAGACTCTCGACGAGCTGATTCAAGGATGCGAACAGCAAATCTACAATCAGCGAAAACATCACCAAACGGCAATCTGATTTGCAAAGAATCATAAGCGTACTAGTCGTTGGAACATCGCATATTTTTCGACTTTGCAATGCAGCAATGTAAGAGCTCTGTAAACAAAAAATCAGTCAGCATAAATTGAGTACGTAGGACATCGACGCCGAACAGAGCTCGAAACGCCGAAAGAAAAATATACGCGCGATGTATAGAGAAAGCTCCAGCGGCAGATTGTGCGACCTTTGGCCAGAAATCCGAGCACGGATCCTACCAGCCCTCCTCCCATTCATCTCAAAACCACGGCGGGTCATGAATTCGACCATTGCAGGAAAGAGTATCACATCGAGCAGGCCCCATTTGGGCGGCTTGTAAGCAGGCATCAAGTCTTTTTCTTCGTCGAGGCTGAGAACCATACGCTCTTCGCGCTTGCTTTCCTGTGGCCTGTCTCCGCCGGCGACAGATGAAACATGGGCGCTGAGGTATGTCCCCTTTCTTCCTACGCTACCATGAGGAACCGGGAGATCCTGCTGCGGCAAGCCATCGACATAGCCATTCCGGTGGGTAAGGGTAGGAAGAGAGGACTTGGTGGTGGACTGTCGCCTTTCTTGATAAGATTCGGAGGGCGAGGGCACGATTTGAGTATATTCAACACTTGGGCCGGATTTCGAGCTGGTCGTCTGTGAACGGTCCATGAGTGCAAGAGATTGCTCGATGGAAGGCATGCTTGGCGGGAAGCTGTACGCCGGCAGGAATTTGACGAGGTAATAAAGGTCGCTGGAAAGGTGTGTGTGTTGGGATTGGGGCCAGATCATGAAATTAATCGTACACACTCGTAGTAAATACCATCTTCGCCCCGCAGGTAGTGTTTTATGGCCACACAGAACGCTTCGAGGAGATTGATCACCGACTTCTTCTCTATCAGTGTGCGGCTTTTGGCTTCATCGGCAGTCTGGCCTGTAGTGGGAGGGGTCACTGTATGTGGGGTTTAGGGCTAAATTGTTGACTATATGCCCTTTTGGTGGTACATACTTGGAACATGAAACCAAATCGTCCTCGCCATAGTCCTTGTCGCCAAGATATTCTGCGACCAGAGCCTCCGACCCTCATTATACCGCTCAAACGAAGCTGTCGTCCGGTAGGAAACGACAAACCCAAGGACTGTACCCGCGCTGTCAATTCGTCAGCATCTTGTCTCCGAGTGATTTGAGGAAGAAACGTACGCCGTCAAGAGTGTTGGCTGCATGACCACTTTGATACCGTGCTCATTCAGAAGCGTTATGAGTGCCGACCACGCCGCGAAGAAGCAGAGTATATGCCAACACCTGAATAGTGTCGTCGCCAATACAGCATTGAAGAATGATGTACCAAAGTTTGTATGTTTCGCGAATCTTTCAAAAAGTGAGTATATGCTATGAAAATTTAATATAGGTGTGTTACAGAGTTGCCCCTTGCGTTTCTTGAACAGGAAAGTTGGAGGATTTCTAACATGGGCTGTGAGCGTGAACATCCGCAAGGAAATTCAGAGAGAAAAAGTGCATATACTCACCGAATAAGATGGCAATATGGTACGCGATTTCAACGTCGAGTTATGCATCTTCGAAAAATGTCACGGATGGACCAAGTATAGAGTTGCGAAGCCTGCGGCGTAACGACACAAGGTGAATAGAACTGGAGCTGAGTAAATGAGAAGGTTTTAGTCAAGGAAGAGACAATGTGTGGTACAAGATCAACACATGGAAGCTGCACCGTCAAAAGATATTAATACTCGAATCATGACACGGAGCCGTCGCGCATTTCGCAAGTATCATCGTATCGTCAAAAGCCACATGCGCGCCTCACGGCCACAGGGGATGCAGCTGTACACACCGATGTATTTAACAGGATTGCTGAAGCTTTGCAAGCGTAATCAGATTAATGGTGTTCGTAGACCATTTAGGTTGGCAATGCCGTGACGCAATGAGAAGGCAATGCAGCACCCGTCCAAGTCGATGATTTCGCTCTACAGTCAGCTGTTCAGGAGTAACGCCCAGCAATGGTCATTCCAAAATGTCGCCGAATGTTGCTGATATTGACACCCTGAGAGAGAGCGCCTCAGAGTGGCTGGTATCCCCAGGGTTGGTGTGGCATGAGGGGCACAGAATCATCGTTGACAAGCAATGCAAGAGTAATGTATACGCCGCCGAGTGCATTTCAGCGTAGGAAAATTATCACGATTGGAATCGCAAGCAGAGGCTAGTTTTGAAACCCGGTGATATTCCTAACCTGTGCACTGTGCAACTCATGGCTGCTGGACGTCGGGCTGTCGCGGTTGCAACGCGGTTGCTTGCAGGTCAGTCGAGTGTGGTCAAGGTGCGGTTAATAGTAAGTGACCGGAAAAGGGTACAAATCAAACTCCGACGCCGAAGATTCTTGCCGGTTCCCGTGGCCCTCTTTACTTCAACTTGGACCAACTTCAGCCAACTTCGACTGCCTTCCTAATATCCTGTTACGAGGCAAGCTTGAAGTACCTCCCCTCCGTGTCACCTCAGGACGGTGGCTCAAAAGTAAAGAAAAAAAAGCTGCCATAGAATACCAGCTCATTATAGCCAAGACGTTTCCCCCGTCTGCACCCGCGTAACACCCGCGCAGGTGCCTGAATCAGTTGTGTGTATCAGCAGTCAAAATTTCTGACAGTGGGTGTATATGTGTGGGTAGCAAGGAGGAATCTATACCCCAAGTTTCAGTGGGCGGTTTAAATGCTATATCGATACTGGTATATAGTTTCACAGTAGGTATGTAGTAGGTGAGAGACAATTCAGGAACATAAAAGAGGATAGAAATTGGAGCAAATGAGTGTCGTCGTGATGATTGGTACAAACCCAAAGTAACGAAAGGAGGCAGGTATAAAAACCAGTGTGTATGCAGCGAGAAGGCATAAAAGGTATAACCTGAATACGTGATCTTTGCTTGGGTTGGATTATGTCTAGGGTAGCCAGCGGATTGGGGAAAAACGCGAAGAGCAGGGTGAATGGAATTTCGACCTCGAACAAAATTCTCTGGTAGGGATTGAGTCTTCCCTGCTTTTTTCTGATACTGTTCAGCACCTCATTTCCATCCCGGAGGAGTGGGTTGGGGAGCGGCTTCGCGTTTCCACCCCGGGGGGCCGGGCTGAGGACCAGCTTCGCGCTTCCATCCCGGAGGAGTGGGAGCCGCGGCGGCCTCACGTTTCCAGCCTGGAGGGGCAGGCAAAGGGGCAGCTTCACGCTTCCATCCCGGGGGAGTCGGCAGAGGGTCCGCTTCGCGTTTCCACCCTGGGGGGGTTGGTTGAGGTTCCGCCTCACGTTTCCAGCCTGGGGGAGTAGGCAGGGCCAGCGCTTCACGTTTCCATCCAGGGGGAGTAGGTCCGGCTTCTCTCTAGAACGAGTAATATTACCCAAATTAGTGCCGGTCAAGAAGCAAAGAAGCAGCGGGGCGCACCACGAGCAGGGCGTCTCCGACGATCAGCCCATCATTCTGAACGCACGCTAGTCAGCTGGATGTTATCCCATTTTGGAACTGGACCTACAATCGGTGCAGCGAGGACGGCGGTCAGCGCAGAGGCGACAAGGAGAGTTAGGCTAGCGACGCGCATCTCAATGTATGAATGGTTGGGGTGTTGGGTACAATTAGGGCGCCGGACAACAGGAATGAGTTTTATATTACGGCCAGTCTCGGTGCCCCTGCCAATGGGAATACCCAGCCATCGGATATCCCCTATTGCTACCTTCAATTTGCCCCTGACAGAACTTTCCCATCATATTGCCAGTTCCTGTCTGCCCAAATTCAGCGAATGTTTTTGATGCGCCTTTTTTTATTGAAGCCTTGGAAGCCTTGAATGATCAAAGTATTGTCCGGTGGAACTCATTATCGACATTCTCTTCCCCCAGCGTACGCTTGCAAGACCGCAAGAGAACGCAAGTATAGGTGAAAAAAAATTGGCAGTTATTTTGAAATTTGTCGTTTGTCTCTAAATATGTTCGCTGCCGTATCTCCCGCTTCGTGTGCCTCAAGCGGAGTCAATCTCCGGGAATTCTGGAACCTGGATGAGCTGAATGAGGCATGAATAATCCGATGATTCTCGTCACTTGACCTTGACACACACAACTTCAAATTAGTGAAGTAACATTAATATTAGGCTCCGAAGCGAATAAATCATTACCCTTATCTAGAGTTCTAATCTCAAGTGTATCCATCCACAAACCGACTAATTGGCACTTAGCCACTCAAAATGGGTTTTTGAAAGCGGAAAGTGGCTGAAATAACAATACAGATTTGTTCACAAGGGAATAAGGGCACACATAATATACACTGAACGAGACGAAAGTAGTACAAGCCCCAGTTAGTTCCATCTGTACCAGTACAATAGATACTCGAGGCGAACTCGAGATCGATAACATCGACGAGAAAATTGAAGAGTTGTCGGTTTATTCCGAGAGAAATGACGGCTACGGCCAAGCCACGGCAGCTGATAGATGTCGATAGACAATGACAGCGTTCAGCCGCTAATCAGAATAAAAGGCTCGTCTACCCCAAGGTGTTATTATGACGCATGTTTTTTCTCATTCTCAATGTCCACCTATATCTCCGCTCCACCAATGCGCGTCGAGCATCCCCCTCAGACTTCAAGACATGCCAGATGACGCAAAGATGAGGGTGGAGCTTCCCAAAAGTTTTTATATGCTTTCCTCAATTAGCACTGCAAACGAGCCGCACAAAATACCTGTTATGAGGTAAGTACTCTTTCTCCTATTCTACTAATAGCAACGCGCAGATTGAAACTACAAATCGCTGCCATGCAGGATAATACGGACTTGAAGCCCATAGTGCGGCCTTGAAGTCCTTTCCGTCTCTTCTGGATTTTTTGTGACCAGAATCAGCGCTTCTGTAATATTTCTATTTACGTGGCAAGAAAGGTGGTAAGCCAACGCCTTACCCGAATATTAGCGCCCGTTAGGTCGTGGCAGCGGTGGAGCGCACTGACCTCCAAATACAGCTATTTATAGATTTGCTCGGAGGTCACGTTCCGCTTTCCGGGCCGGCGACTTACCACTGCCACGATCCGGTCCAACCTCTTTCAAACCACATTCACAGTGCCTCCATTGCCAGTTCACAGCGGACAAAATGGCCTTGAAGACCCATACCTGGATTTCTCTTTGGTTCCTTATAACTGCTCCGGTAATCTTTTGGGATGTTGGATACTGTTTCATGCGGTGGGTTACCATGATTTCCAAATGATTTCCCTTGTTGCTTCTCCAGGTGCTTACTGTTTGCTTGACGTCCTAGGCCTCGTTCCATGAAGGTATAACCGCTGCAGGAGAGAAATGCACTTTTTTGACCTCCATCACACTCTAGGGAGGAGACCTTCACTGGATATGGGCACCTTACGCGTTGTATCAAGAGGTACGTCTCGTAACGCTCTGCGGTGGAAATGCTGGGAATGATGACACTACAGCTTACTTAGGTCGACCTTGTACGCGAGACTACCCTTCCCAATTGTCCGAAGAGCGACCATGACACATTTTTTAGGTCTATGGACTGCCTGCTTTGCAAAGTGGTGATGGATTCACGAACGCACAATGTATGTGTTTTCAACTTCGGGCTCCCAGCGAATAATCAACAGTAAACCCTGTATCCAGCCCTCCTCAACGTGATAGAGACGTTGATGAACTTGGCCTACTTATATCTCGCGCACGTAGTCCAATGGCCGGCAGCAACCATCGTCGGTTTCGCAGCCGTTGTGATGACATTGTCGAAGACGGTCCTCTACTGGGCACAGGAATACTACTGCGGATTCTGTGCCATAGGGCACAACAACGCCTGGGATTTGGTCACACTTTGGATCATACCGAACGGGTACGTCGGACATCCGCTCCCACGTCTTTTGAAGCGTGTGTTCTACACAGGTTTATCTGGCTAATTATTGCTGTGACACTCTAGATTTTGGATTGTGGTGCCAGCCATCATCGTGGTACAGTTTAGCAAGGACCTCATTGAATCTCTCAACTTTGCCAGCGAGAAGTCGGCCAAGGTAGCATCAGGGAAAACGCAATAATTTCGACAACTGCACATAATATGTATACCCCGCAGTAACAAGTGCCTCATGATGCTTCTATTTTATAACACGTCGGACACGTTTCATTGGTGTTGTGGGAATGGCATCCTCGACCGAGGAACCCTTCATCTTTCGGTCGAGAACGCCTTGGGTGTCGAACTTTCGAGTGTCCAAGTAACTTCACGCGATATTTTTGCCGGGATCAGCGTGGGACCGCGTGTTATTGTGGTCAAATTTGAGTGCGAGGAAGAATTTGCAGTTTGAGCGGCACGAAGCCTAGTTAATGCACAGGAGTTCGCTACAAAGCTTGCCACGCTTGTTTGCCTGCTCAAATATTTCAAGAACCGACGTGAAGGGGTACAGAAGAGTACAGACAAGTTGTTTTATTATTATTATTCAGATTCCTTTTCTGATACCCAGCCTATTGATGGGAGAACCTCGGAGCGCGAGTGAGCGCAGCTATCGGGCTCACTCCGACGTACAACTTCGTCGTGGCGTATTCGGCAACATAGGAAGGCAGTCCCAACCGAAGCCACTGAGCTCATACTCCCCGTAAGTGTGCTGATCATGTATCTCCTCATATTCCGGGCCCCATATGTGCGTCCCTGCTCTCCACAGCGCTCTCCACCCGCTCACACGATCCTATATAGCCCGGGGCGTCGTGGATTATGACAGTCCACCTTCCTCCAATTTTGGCTCAGATGCTTGACATACATCAACCCTATCAACGTCTGAGATCTGAACACGCGCGCCGCTGTAATCACAACGTATCAGTTGAACTGGTCCCCGCCTTCCACCACGAGCTTTTGGGCTCTTACCCTTCGCATTCAATCTCCCCACCCTCTTAGTTTCTCTACCCGCCGCCTTCACACTCACCAAACCCGTCATGTTGCTCGCCCTGCCTCCTGCCAACATGCATTTTGTGTTGCACTCGTCAGCGCCCCTGCATTTTTACAGCTGACCGGGATACCATCGACGCCTGCCAGGATCGAACACGGACACCGGATACCACGCGTGAATCCTGGCACCCGTCTACCGCGTTCCTTCAACTTGCGCCGATTACCGACAATTTCGTCATGTATCTGAGAAGGCTCTTCTCGAGTCAAGGACGACATCACTACGGGGAATCGGCCCCCGCAATCGCTCTGGCATGCTGTGCTCTTTCGATAAGCCCGCTCGCCAGTCTCGCCACTCATACTTGAACTCGCCTATTCGCGTTCGCAGATACCTGCACGTTTGGAATTTCTGCGCTGGCGCTCGACATCGGAGTCTTCATTCCCACCAAGACGCTGTCGACGCCTGTGGGACCCCATGTAAGCCATGGTAACTACCTACGTCAGCTTAGGCGCTCTGTTCTCGCATCCTTCACTCGCGTACGTCCGGTGCTGTTCCTCGTAAAGGCACCTTCGCTAGTGGTCAAACATACACGATGAACGTCATGCCCAGTTTCAGGCTGAAGTTACACACGCCCCCACGTCTGTCCAAATCGCAGTACGCTGTGCTTGCGAAGACCCCACGCTTTGCGAGACGAGTTCTCCATATCTACGAGCGCCAACGCACTCGTTGCGTCCATACCGGCTCAACGTCTCTTCGTCCACCCCACCAGTTCATCCCTACTTATCCCCACTCCACTTTACCCGCTCATTCTCCTCTACATAGCCGCACTTTACCGCCGCTCTCGTGTGCCCACCCGCACCATTGTCGGGCAGCTACCATACTGAGACTCCGAGCCCAACCTTCGTGTGCTTCTCGTCAACTGCGGCGCACAGTCTACAGCGCCCCATTCATCCTGGTCCCACGTCGTGCATGCCGCGCCCAATTGCGCGTCTCAAAACACTATCGGTGATTCTGGGCTTTGGGACAAGCTTCAAGACTAACGCTGCCGTATCAGCCTCATTCCAGATCTAAGCCGGTCAATGGCGTTGGGCGCAGAGTACTTACATAGCGAACTGTTAATATCTATGGAGATTTAACAAATAGTAACACGATATACAACTTGCAATTCATTCTGGTTTGCGCTCAGTATTTAAAGAATAGTATAAAGTCAAGCCGCCTTGTGACATCTTTTGCTCAATGGTGTGTCAATGCATCGCATCGCAAATAACACAGTATCACTATAGATGAGCCTAGGCCGGTGACCGTCCCCACTAAAAGAGGATGTCGGCCTGCGACGGAAATCCTCCATAGAGGGGCCGGTACATTTGGTCTGAAAATAGTACAGAAACGAAATTGATCGCAAAATGACAGCGCCGAGACGTGCCGGACGGCGGCATCCTGGCACGCCTTCCATAAAGGGAAACGACTCGACGCGCGATGACGCGCGCGCGCGTTTGACCCAGGATTCCCGCCGCAGGCCGACATCCTCTTTCGAGGGCCTGGTCACGAGGCTAAGATGAGCCCTGCCGCGCGTGACGCAATACTGATCATAGGACAGCTCTTCGACGACCTTGTCTCAAACCTCTCCTTGATTCCTCGGTAGTTGGTTTTATTCGTCTGACGTTAATATGTCTGACGACCTCTTTACTTCAGATCATCATGTCAATGTTCAACTACAGCAAAGATGTGACTATCTTCGGCGGGACATTCACAGCTGTTAGCACACCGCTCGCTCACACTGGACTCGGTGAAGCCTTTTCCGGCTCCCGCAATTCAGATTCTGAAGTGTTTCCTTTGGGAAATAGACAAACTTGTGAAAGCTGCCAACCCAAATGCAATGCACGACTCAAGCGTACGTTATGATCCTCCAAAATGCCACCTAGGCACTCGCAAGATTATCCTCGAACACATAATGCAGTGGATTTTTGGTTCCGATGACGAAGACGCTCTAATTCTATGGCTATATGGACCCGCCGGCGCTGGAAAATCGGCGATCTTGCAATCCATCGCTGAGAAGTGCGCCACGCTCAATATCCTCCTCGCTAGCTTTTTTTTCTGCCGATCCGATAACACACGGGACCATCCAGGCTCGCTCGTAGCAACCATTGCATACCAAATCTCGACCGTAATCCCTGACATAGCCAGCACTCTCTTTGACGCTGTCGCCCGCGATCCAATGATCTTCAATAAAACTCTCGATGCGCAAATTGATGTGCTTATTGTCGGGCCATTAAGAGATCTCGTAGAGTCTGGTTATTTTGCAGATTCTAACATCTCACCACGCCTTATTCTTATTGACGGCCTTGATGAATGCCATGATGCAGATAATCGGCGTAACGTGCTACGTACCTTGGCCCGTGCCATACGCATCCATGACCTCCCACTCATTTTCCTGATTTCCAGTCGGCCAGAGACCGACATCAAATTCTCTTTTAACTCCGCAGAACTGGCAGGCCTGTGGAAATCACTAGTTCTAGATAATCGCTACAAGCCTGATCCTGACATTTTCCTCTTTCTGGATGACTCTTTTCGGCGAATCAAGGACACACACCCGATGAAAAGACACATTCCAGAAGAGTGGCCTACCGTTTTTTCAGTTAGAAAACTGGTTGAAAAGTCATCCGGTCAATTTATATATGCCTCGACAGTGGTCAAATCGATTTCCTCTCTCCACGTATCACCAGTACGACAACTGAACGTATTTCTGGGTCTCCTCCCAGCACGTTCGGGTGACCTCCCATTTGCCGAGCTCGATGCATGTTACACGCACATACTGTCATTGGTTCAAGATAAGCAACTTATGTTGGACATTCTGGCAATTTTGATGAACTGCTTCAATCTTGAAAACGCACACCGGCCAGTAGATATTTCTGCCTTTCTTGGTGTTGGTCTGGAAGACGTCGATATAGTGCTCTCATCACTCGCTTCTATCACTGCGGCCACTGGTGGAGGTCGTGTACATATCTCCCATGCATCGCTGGTCGACTTTCTTGCTGATCAAACACGAAGCCAGAGCTTCCACATTAATAGCATGGCATATGCTTCTAGCCTTGCACACAAGGGACTAATATGGCTCTCTTTACAAAGTAGAGGGCGTCTCAATTCCAGCGCTTCATCAAAAAACTTGACTCCGCAGTTGGATTTGCCTACCATATTTAAAGAGGTGTTTACTTCACTGAAAATGTCTGAGGACTTGTACCAATACCTCGAGTCCTTGCCTCTGGAGCTGGTGTGGCGTATATTGTACTCAAGGGACCTGGAATTGGATAATGTGTGGCAGTATATTTCCCCCATGTTTGAATTTCTGTTGAAACAGGGCAAGGTGGTTTTGTTTATTTTATCTACGTTGATTAAAAAGTGTTGATACTTTTTTCAGATTTGCACAAATACTACCCTTCAAATGGATTGCAAAATTCAAGTCATTGCAATAAAATATGCAAAGTATCTCAAACCATTGATTAAAAGCAATTTCAACATAAACATCAGGACAAAGCACTTTCCGGCCTTAATGGAGACGTTGACGCATGATTTCATGCTGAACAGGCCATGCGATGGGAAATCTCTTACAGAGATGCTACAGTTTTTCTCTCCAACTTTTCAGCTGACAGGAAACTCTTTACCCTACGCAGTGTTCAAGACCACTGGCCTCTCAGCGATTGATAAAGGCCAAAACCCATATATCCACGCTGCACTGAGAATTTTCAAGTCCCTGACTGCATTTTCAAATCCATATTTGCCCAAGCTTCATGAAGGCCACGAATCCTATCGTGGATTGAAGCGGATCAAATGGGAAGGTCGAAAAAGGCACACCCAATTCCTCAAGCAGCGCAAGCGGTACTACATCAACTACGGAAAAATATACAGACTACGACGACAACTACGCCTCAGGAAACTCCGACCCGGAATAAATCACGCCGTTTTCGAATGTCATTGCACATATTTGTGGAACCATGACCTGGCCGCATTGCTCATTCCTATTCTTCACCACTGCCCCAAATCCGACAAATTGCTTGCTCTAATTAACCGGCGCTTCAGACATGTTTACCTAAAGTACACGCCTCGGCGCTGCCTGAGGGATGGTGTGTACGGCTACATCCGGCGCATAACTGACGCCGAAAACAACTGCTGAGCTATGAGCGAGTGCCGCTGGGTTGTGCGGAGCCTCTTGTCGGATGTCATCCCAGCCATTTGGGTACTCTAATATGATATCTTCTATCCGCAATATGAACTCATGCCCCATGCTGCCACCCACAGCTCTGTGTTCCGTCCGCCATAGTATGCGCCTCTTAAACAATTTTGGCTCGGGCACTTGACACGGATGGAATCTATGTACGTCCGTACACAAGTGTCACAGCACTTATAATAGCGTACAGGCCGAACTAGTCATCACCGCCCACAACACGACGCAATATATCTGATCGATATGTATTGGGCTGCTATGTACCTGGCAAGTGTCGAGTAATGTCATGAAACCCGAGATAAATTATTCGTCCCCTCGCTGAAACTCTACTACGTATAGCCTTGTCGACAACGCCCATTTCTGTAGTAGTACGTGAAACAGGCATTCGGGTGTCTTGCTCATACCGGATCATACTTCGGATCACCTAAGGCACCAGTTGACAGGGACCTCTAGGTACCCTTAAATGCGCTGGTTTTGACCACCTACAGGTGACGTCGGAGGTT
>JAEKIV010000442.1:0-27793 GCA_016801325.1 Hypholoma fasciculare
AATAAAAATTATATTTTCGATGATATCGTGCCCTGCCTTATAAGCAGCTGACCGCTTATGAGGTTCCTGATCATAAGCATGCTGGTAGTCTTATGGACTAACTGGTTTCTTCGTAAGCTGTGGGAGATTATCGGGATTATCACGGTCATAAGGCGTTCTGGGGTTTTCCGACATCTCCCTCATCGGCCCGCTCCGCGCCCTGAAAGAACACATCCGTCGTTAGATGCATAACCATCACTACACACGGATCTGTATGATAACTTAATACCATGGGCGCGTGGTATACCGTTGTGTCGATTTTCAGCTGTTATAGTCCCCTCGACGCGGCGATACGGTCTTCCACCTGCCTCGTCCCCTCCCGCCGCGGGTATGCGTTCTCGGTTTACCTTTCCTGTCCCACCTTTACTCGCTCTCCACTCGCGCTCCGGAGTACAAGGAGGTCCGAGGCAAGGGATACGTGGCGTCATCGCAGCGCGTGCTCCTACACGCTCCCGCTGCGTTCTGGCATTCCAATAACCTCCGTTGCCTCCAGCCAGCGATACTCCTGTGCTTCCGCCCCCGTCCCTATCGCCGGAATCCACTCCGCATACCTGTCCCCTCCTACCTATACTCCCTCTCCACTCGCGTTCCGCAGTACAAGAAGGCCCGAGGCAAGGAGACGTGCGGCAGTGCCCCCTGCGATGAAGTAGTCGCCCAGACAATTTTGCCTCCCAGCCACCGATACTTCCTGCGCCTTCGCCTCTGTCCCCATTACCGAAAGCCGCCTTTCTGACCCTCCTACACTCTCGTTTCACTCGCCCTACGGAGTACAAGATGTCCCGAGGCAAGGGGCCGCGCGGAATCATCGCAGCGGGTGCCCCACACGCTCCCGCTGCGTCACGAGAACCAATAGGAATCTTGCCTCCAGCCACCGATACTCCTGCGCCTTCGCCTCTGTCACTCTCCGCTCCGCTATCCACCACACCTAACGCACGCCAGGCACCCGCCCGCGAGATAAGGGCACATTTCTCTGGTCATATTCGCAGGCCGTACGCATAACAGAGCACGCACTGCGTAAACAGCTCGACCAGTGAATATGCCCTTATCGAGCGCCGTGCGCCCTCTATGTATGTTGAGCTCTGGATAGCCCGGGCGCCGCATATACACGCGAAGATATCAGCCTGTTACTGAACCAAGTGAGCGCCTACTCCGTCATCGTGCTAAAACTGAAATTCCCCGCATATACTCGACGCACATATCAGGTTTCCAATCCGCCCGTGACCACGCTTGGCCCGCCATCCCCAGCTCCACATGATCTCCTAATCCCACTCGATCTCACAATGGGTCTCCGCGCATTTAGCTCCTGCTCACATTCCCAAAGCGACCCGGGGCGAGCGTACGCGCGTCTATTTACACCCCTCACACTACGCGTCCTCTCCCTCGTGCGCGCACCGGGGGTTACCGTTCTCCATCCATCCGCGGTCATCTCTATCCCGCTGCAAAAGGACCGCGAAGTCGCCCGGAGCAATTTTACGTGCACCGGCTTTACCTCGCAGCACGCGGGCCCTGCTGGGTGCGTGCTGCGTAGTCGATCAAGGCACGGAATGCCCCCTGCCGCTAGTGCGTCTGCGTCTCCTTCTACACCCTTCGTACATCTACCATGCCCAAGTCACGCCGGACACTCGAGCGCTATATGAGGGTGTGTCTCGCTGGGAACTTTCTTTCGCAAGGCGTTGCCCCGAGTGCGCCTTGCGTATTTTGTTCTGACATAGCTAGACATACCCCTATCCTGCTCCGCGAGTGCGCCGTATTTATGCACTCTCCACCCATTACATTTTCACTCATAGAGAATTACGCGCATGATCGCGCGTCGCAAATAGACGCGTAGATGTTCATGTTCGCGATATGTATTTCAAGGTTTAAAAAGGACGATAACTGATCCTTTTTTATATAAGAAATGGTAGGTACAAATTTAACCTCAAGCTATCCTCAAATACATCCAACTTGGAACCCAAACGACTCGGTGCCTGGAGCCTTGATACACGAGTTTCCTCCAGGGCAGCCAACTGGCACGGTCCATTCATCGTGGTTGCATTCACTGTGCGCCTAGAAAGTACGGGAGCAAAGACTAAGTTAAGTAGTACATTCGTGTACCAACGCAGGCGCTTCACTCACCCATGTATGGATCATGGCGTTGTCCAAGTTGGTAATCCGGATACTGTTCACGCCGCTCTGGGATATACACCCGTTCGTCGCGAACGTCCCGCTGTCCTCAGCGAGCAGGTCCTCGCAGTTGGAGTCGGAGAAGAGCTGGATGCTGTAGGAGCTTGCGTTTACGGCGCTGAGCGCGGCGAAAAACACAGAGAACGAGAGGAAGAAATAGTTTTGCATCAGAAAACTAGGAAAGATGGAATATGCTGCTATAAAATATCTGCTCTCACCTCTGCCTTTTTATGCCGTTTGCACGTACCCTCTGAATTGTGCCCATTGTATTTTCGCTCATCCTCTCAAGTTTCCTCAAGCTAACAACTGATAGGACCGACGCCGTCGGCTTGAATCAGATACACCACGTTCTCTCGGCCTACCTGATAATTGTACTTGATTGTCGAGTATTCCCTGCTCACATGGCGGATCGGCGCTTCGACGCCGGGGCCCACGGAACCATGTGCGAGTCACAGACTAGTCACTATCAGTGATATGATATCTAAGAAATACATCAAGTGAATCGCTGGCTTCGGAGGGACTTCCGATCACCAATAGAACGCCGTCAGAAAGCTCTTCATGACGTAGAGAGCGAACTTAATTTTCTTCTCATTGAAAGCTACGGATTTGAGCGATGATGCTCGCAACTGGAGCTTCGCACGTATTTACCTCCAGATATATCTGACTGCACGGCGATGATACATGTACTTATTCTCCTACCTAGTATCCGGAGGTTGGTAGAATCTGACGCGCGGCGCGTCTCCCTCAAGCCCGCTATTTTTTATGGCATTACATATAAAAAACCACGCGAGACGGAGTGAGGAACTCCGATGGCGCTGGTGGAAAGACCACGGAACAGTTCAAACAACAAAAACTAACTGTTTCGAAGCTATATTGCCGTTGAGTAACAATCTAACTACCGTTGATTGCGCAAGCTCCACCTTCCCATTGTAGGGTTCGCCCCCAGCTGTGTCCTCGAGTACTTCCACAGTGATGCGACGACTGATAAAAAAGCAAGTTTGCCTATTTTTGTCTTGATCGCTGATGGTACCGCTTCGGTATCTCCATTGGGGCGTGGACGGAGACGTAAGGTTGGAGCAGACCGAAAGCACCTACGATAACATTGAACGTACATACCTCAATTTTTAGACCAGTAATAAACCTAGATCCTAGTGAGAAAGAGATCCCATATTTTCTCTTCTACACTCAGAAATTTTCCCGCATTCGCGGAGACTCTCAGCGTCCAACCCGAGTCGCACTGACGCTGACTTCATTCTAAATATAGATATTTGCGTTATTGACGCATCATTTTCTGCTCTCGAAAAGTACGGGGAATGGAACATATCTGCTCTATACTGAACTTTACCACCACGTGCAGCGGCATGCGATACCCTCTCCGAATTCTCTCTGTGAAACACAAATAATATGCTACTGTGGCTCAGAGTATAAAGGCAGACTCCCTCGTCGAAGGAAAGACAAGCCAAAGCGCCCCAAAAGCCTTATTCAACTCACACAATGCAGTTCACAACTTTTACCGCCCTTTTCGTCGCCGCTTTTGCCTCTCTCTCTCTTCAAGGTGCTAGTGCATCCGGAGACTTCAGCGCGACCTGCAGCAGCATCTTCCTTCCGAGCAACAACTTCCTGGAGGCAACCTGTGGCGACGGCCGCGGCGGCCACACCACCAGCGAACTGAATCTCAACGCTTGCATCGGAATTGCTGCGACCGAGCTCGTCTGCAGGGCTAAGTACTTTTAATTTCACATTTTATTTCGTGCCGTGTGGACTGACCGCTTTTTTACTCTAGTGGAAACTACGCCGCGCTCGGATGCTCAGGATGTGAGATCGTGACGGGAGAGTTCATGGAGTGCGGCTGCCCAGGCGGTGCACTTATCGCTGACCTTAGTAAGGGTTCTATCTGTTCTTTAAGTTCAGGAGCTGAGACCTTCAACAGACGACTGCGTCGCAAACATCGGTGGAATTCTGACTTGCGCGACCTAATGTTCTCCGAGAGCGTAACATAATGATTGCTTGTGAATTCAATTTTTTGGCTGTCCTTTCTTGCCGCGTACACGAATAAACAGGTCGAAATTTGGAGATATGGTTGATGGAGGCTGTGGTATGGGCAATATTAAATAGCCTCTTAATAACGTTAATGATACCATGGGTGCGTATTAGAATTTTGTTAGCGATCCAATTATCAATTTACATGTACTTTGTACGAGTGATTTATTCCTGCAAGCTCTGGTCCCACAGGTAATCCTTCAAAGAATCAGAGTTTCACTACCACTTTCTTCTAACTAAGTAAAACTTTCGTGCGACGATAGCGCCATTCTTATTTAGAATTTGAAACAGATGTCCTATAAATACAAAGATAGTAAGTACTCATACAATAGTACGTGCATCATATACGATCACCAATACAAATCCATTGCAGAGACAAAGCGAGGCGGCATACAACATATAGCAGATAGAAAGTTTATACAGAATGATAAAGTGCGAATGCGACACGCAAAGCAGAGGTGCGTGAGATCGAGGCGATGGTGAAGGCAGAGTGAGAAAAACTTCACAGGGTAGCATGGGCCAGGTTCAATTTTTGAGGCGTGTGAGCGAAGTCGATACATACGCGCGCATGTGCCACGCGCGCGAGTTATTTGCGAAATGGTGCTTTTTGGCGCATAGTTTTGCACAGAGAGCGAAGCTCAGATAGTGTGCTGGAATAACCAGATAAAATCACATCAGCAGGATACAGATGGCCCTGTGGCCCTGTCCGATAAAAGACGATAACGATGGCCAACAGCCCTCGTTGAGCAGTGCTCAATGGTTCGAAACGCCCGCAGAATCGGAAATTCCACTGCACATGGAATCATGCTCGCATGCTCGTATCCGCGCTTTCCACCGCGGTGCGTCTCAACCCATAAGAGCAGGAATGTAGTGCGAGAGATAGAGCGACCCACCTTCTCGGATGCCCAATGTACCACTACATCCTTCATCCGAACCCGCAGCGCCTCGTGGCAAGGCTTACAGGTGATGTTTTCTAGCAATGGATTTAGCCTCGCCTTGATTGAAAACGTCGATAAGTCTGCGTTGCGTTGCGATTAGTCGTGGGACGGACAGAGGAGAGAAGGTGGCTTACCCGGCTTTGCGTCCCAAACAAGGTACGCACTCATCAGCGCCCAGGCACGTGTAAGACTCTTCTGATCTTCGAAGCTGCACGCCTTCGTCGGCGGGTGCGGGTATGGAGGTTGTAATAGGATGTCACGAAGCGCAATGTTCCGGTCAGCGTGCAAAAGCATCAACTTCTTCAGGTATACTGCGCCGATGCGTTGGGCCATGGCATCTGTAATGGTGGAAAGATTGCAGGAAAGCAGGTGCGGCGAAGAGCTGACTGCGAGGGACGATATACCGTGATGCGCTCCTAATGCGTATAAATCCAGAGGCCATAACGCTGCGTGCGAGAGGAGCAGCTTGTGGATTAGTGTTGCGGGAAGAATAATGCGCTGGGGAGATATTCCGTAGCTTGGCATGCGGTCAATCGAAGTAACCAGGGTATAGAAATCTGGATTATTCGCCGCTGGCGACGTGCCGTGCAGCGTATGTAGTATCACGTTGAGTTGATCAGCTGTAGCGTCAAGGTGGACTGCCATCGTACGATACTCTTCATGGGAAAGCGAGGTGTCAACATATGCTTTGAAAGCATCGGGGCACGCATTCAGAACCGTGGGCGAATGTATATAAAAAAGCACGCTGTCGGAGGACACAAGCACTGTTTCGGGTGTTGGTTGGTTTTGAGGATGGAACGAAGTCGATATCGAGACAATATCATCTCTCAGGTCTGGCGCATCCTCGAGAAAGAGAGGAGAAACGGAAGCGGATTCATCAGAAAGAGATGAAGGAGATAGCAAATTCTAGAGGAAATTCAGCAAGGAATACAATGTGCTTTGGAATGTACCGACGTTGTAACACGGATCTGACGCATTTCGAAAGTCAGAGTGGCTATCCATTTGATCTCGACATTCAAAAAAGCAAGAGGGCGGTGTGGGGTACTCGGGGCGAGTTTCGCTGTTGTAACCAAAGATTTCCCAGTTTTGAGGCGAATTCATCGCAAATTCAGTCGAGGGACTAGATCATTCAGGAGGTGGTTGGGAGAGATAATCGCGCAAATTTCGCAAATTGGGAAGCCTATATTCCTTATATGTTGCGTGAAGCACAGACGTCACTGTCTCTGAACAGCTCTCACGTACATATACACGGAGGATAATGTGTGGCATTCTAGCTCTGCACCAGCAGCAACGGGTGGGAACGACGTCAGATATGACGAAATTTTACGTCAAGAACCACTTGATTTTGCGCCAAAGATGTAGGCTTTCGATAAGCTGATAATATAAATCTTCCACGATGATACGTAGGTAGTTATCCCGAGTCCAATTCTTCGTAGTGAACTTGGCCAACATTGAATATGAAAGTGGCGTTGAATATGAAAGTGGCAATGAAAGCAAAGAGGGTTTGAGCGATTGCGAAGCCTGTTTGTGCATCTGCCTGCATGTGCGTTGACAGATCACCGCCTTATCGCTTGCTCGTGGCACTACTACTCACCTACAGTCCAATTGTGGACTTCTCACTGTAGCTTTCCAGTTCCTATACTCAGGTCTCCATGTACTGCCATGCCGAAGTCGGAAGTCCTTGATGAATCATTCATGCGATGATAAGAACAAACCAGAAGCACAGCTCAGCTATTACTGGGCGGAGGTTGTGGGGGGCTTGAAAGGTTCATTGACAGGCCGATAGTGTAAATTCAGGAGGCAGTCGAGTCTTAGCAGAGTGGACTTGGCAGTAGGCCTGCTCGAAATGCGCACGCAATACGTGCAGCATGATGACTCAGGACAAGGGGGAAAGAATGAAGAAACCATTTGACGGTAGTCCTTAAGTACGAATTATGTGACCCAATATGTACACAATGTGCCAAACATGATGTCACCATAAAGTAAATGTCCTCATAAATTACCCAGTCCATCGTCGCCCAACATCGGCCAGTCGAGACTTTGATATTTCTAAAAATAGATCTTGAAAATTTACAGTCCTCCGGAGCGTTCACTTTTATCTGCGGAAATGTGATTTCAGTAACGTTCCCAGTCTTCCTAACATCTACAAGCAGGCTTTAATTAAGTCAGTGTAATTCCCCAATTCTAATGAACCTTGATAATAATATTTATAGAACAACGGCCACTCAGATGCCAGGCAAGTACCCACTCGGAATGTGCTAGAGGCAGGGGCTGCGTCTTTCGGGAGAAAATTAATGAAAAGCACGCTTGATGTTCTAATTATTCTTATGTATTTGGCCATTTCGGGATTACCTATTAGAATTCAAATATTCAAGTCCGAGGTGACGCAAGTTGAGTGCATAAAAAATATTCCTTCCGCAATAGTTCAGAGCTCACTGCACCTCGGAGACTATACCGGGTCAACTTCCGAAAAATTAATTTGAGTGTATAAAGACAAAAAATGTAAACATATACTGTTTTCTGTATATAAAAAGAGCATTTAGTCGATGTGTTAGGTTAATTTAATGGACTAATGCTTTGTTACGCGCGCGAACAATCCTGAAAAATAGAATTCAATAAAAACGGGCCGCAGGACAGTGAACTATGTCTTTTATTAATCCCTACCAGCCTCAGGCTGCTCTCGCAACAGGGGACGGGGGAAGTAGCCGATAACTGACGAGCGGCAAGGTGCATGTTCCGGCGTGAGAAAGCGGGCGGGTTCTCCCGGCAATCCCGGTGCACCGTGCCACTCGTCAATTATCGGCTACGTCCTCCGTTCCCTCTTCCGAGAGCAGCCTGAGGCTGTTAGGGATTAATAATAGACATATTGCACTGTGATGGGTCCCGTGTTTCTACTGAATTCCATTTTTCAGGTCCGGCATACTTCCGACGCTCTACCAGCTGTTGGTCGACAGAGCGCTGCAATTGTTATCTTCATCCTGGGATTTTAGAGTTCCTCATTACAGCCATGCATCCGACGTGGCGGGCGCCCATTCCGCAGTGACCCATCTTAATCTTTGGAGCGTTGATGGGTCGTAGTTTCGGAACCGATTGACAAGGAGGAACGTGCGTGCACGGTGTTGGAAAACTACAAATATACTGCCCTTACATACTTGTATTGCAACGTATTTTTATACGATTCCTTCAATCCTTGGCATGTTTGAAATTTCCTGCTAAAGCCTAGTGTGTTTCAAATGCGGGCCGGGCGGGTACCCGCCGGGTCCCGCCCGTTTCTCGGTAACGCGTAACCCGCGCAGTTGCTCTGCAATTTGTCTAATGCAAGCTCAATACATAAATGGTCCGCGGCGCCGTCATAACGATGCTGCGCCCCAGACAATGGCACTATTTATTTGAACTCCATTGGGTTACGCACAGCTTCACTTTGGGGTCACCGATCTATCCAGCGACTCGGAAATATGTGCTAGAGTCTTCATTCAATAGTGAATAGATCAGGAGAAAAAAGAAGCATTGTTACAGAAGAAACTCTAATTTTTGGACTTCTTGGACCAACAGTGCTGCAGTGGTAAAAGCAGTACCCGTGTAAAGTTTATACTGAGTCACACGGGTCTGCATTGACGCCCGGACGCCTCTGCTTAGTATGTATACACAGTTCTGTGGTACCGAAAAAGGCAACCAATCCTCCGTCGAACTGTTATAACGCCGAGCAAGTCCGCGGCCTCTGATCTTTGTGTTTGATTGTCGGGCATGTGAATTGTGAATGTGATTGTAATTTTGCTGTGATTGTTGGAAATCTTGTGCGCTTATTTTAGACTGATGGCGCTTACCGATGGCGCTTATGCAGTAAGTCGCCGTAATACCCATGTCGTCATGTTGTTCTTGGATTTCTATCCTTGGCCGCAGGCGTCGGTATCTGCGTTTCAACACGCATCAGAATTTTCTCTCTGGAAAACAGATATGCTATGAAGCTCCCTTTTTGACTCACACACACTCACATTGCATAGCGCCGACTGACGGCTAGCCTGAATATGTATTGCCAGCGGCCCGGGCTCTCAAACTAAAAGCAAGTACAGTTTCTCCGAACTTGACTGTGGGAGATATACTGATTTGAGTATTGTGCGTATACATGTACATAGACAGTTCAGTATGTCGTCCGTAAATTCTCCGAAGGATGATTCCGGAAGAACTTCGGCCGATGACGTTGTGATGGGCGCTTTCCACCAAAATTGTGTACAGCTCGTTTGCAGTGCTAATTTCATCTGGATTTCATATATATACCGCTCGAAACTCAAGCCAAGCCATTGCTCCGATATCTTCATGAATATGTTCTCCCATTCTCAAGTAGACATCTACGGAGGGACCTTCTGGAACGTTGAAGGAAATGTGGCGAATAAATCAGGCTGCAATCGCCAAATACGCAAAGAACGGGGTACGCCACTGCTATCTGTTACATTCTCATAGTCGCCAATATAATATTTATATAAAGCACTGGAGCAGCTATTTGCACATATTGCACCTGGTGCATTTCATAACTCACAAGATCGTTGCGATGCAGCGAGGTGTCATCCACAAACCAGGAGAGCGTTCTTACACAAGATATTGCATTGGGTGCGGAGTCCGTCAAACCTACAACTTCTCATGTGGATATATGGCCCAGCTGGAGCGGGAAAATCGGCTATCATACAGACTATTGCAGAGATGTGCGAGGAAGAAGGAATTTTGGGTGCTTCGTTCTTTTTCTTTCGGACGGCGGACGGGCGTGGTGAATCAAAATATCTGATAACAACCCTCGCATACCAACTTGCCTTATACGTTCCTCACTTTGGCGACTACATCTCCAGGGCGATTCAACAAGATCCATCAATATTCTCCCGAAATCTGGAAGCACAGATGAATGCGCTAATTATATACCCAATCACTGCCGCCGCCGCACACGATCCGAAATCAAGCCAATGGAAATATCTTATTCTTATTGACGGCCTCGACGAGTGCTCTCCGGAGGAATCTCACCATGAAATAATCAAAATTCTTTCTGAATCTGCGAGATCCCCTTTCCGTTTCCTCGTTGCTAGTCGGCCGGAATTCTTCATCCGTGATACCTTTACCATCCCGGCCATCCGAGATCAAACAGTGGCATTGGCTCTAGACAGTAAATTTTTTCCAGACCACGACATCCGATTATTTCTGGAAGAAAAATTCTCTGCTATAAAATCAAGACATCCATTAGGTCGCTCTATACCAAATACATGGCCAACCGAGGAAGACAAATGTAGCCTGGTCCGTAATGCTTCGGGGCAGTTTATATATGCTGCTACGGTGATAAAATACATCGAATCCCCGCGTCATAATCCCATCACGCACCTGAATACGATCCTAAAGGCTCGATTATCCCCTGAACAGCTGGATAAACCATTCAATCTTATTGATTCACTCTACCACAGAATATTTTCAGCAGTGGCAGACGTCCAAAAAGTTCTCCAGATTTTACAGCTATGCATACATTTTTCTTCCCGGTGCAATTCTCTCAGGAAAATCGAAAATCTTCTTGGATACTCGCAAGGGGAAGCTCAACTTGCTCTGTGCGACATGCATTCCTTGGTATGTATTGGCGATACAGACGATGATGGTAACGCGATTATCAAGGTTCACCATGCATCGCTTGCCAATTTTCTCTCGGACCCTCTGCGATCACGCCATCTCTACCTAGACCCGGAACGCTCAAAAGAATTCATTTTTACTTGTATTATTTCTCGTTACGACAGTATGCGAACTCTTTTTTTATTTGCAGCGGATCTAATGATGTCAATGTAGGCCTTGTAAAACTGGACTCCGAATACTTCTGGATCATGCTTCGTGACTTCATCTCCAGCTATCATCTGACGAAGAAAATGGCCATTTTATTATCTGATTTCAATATCTACAAGAACATATCTATCTCTTCGTTTGACTCAAATCAAACGGAAGAACATATTTTAACTCTTGACAGATATTACGCATGGTTAAAAGGAGAGGTATTTATTTGAGCATTCATTCACTATGACACAAAAAAGCCCTACTAATATGTTTTGAATTACAGACATCATCGACTTTGTCCGTGATAGCGGCCCAATTATACGATGACGCCCTGGGACATCTTGACATCTGGTTATGTAATGCACTGTATCGCAAAGAATGGGAGGCTGGGAATTATCTGATTGCCGCCTTAGTTTCTGTCAGGATGTCTACAGAAGATGTGCAGACATTTAGCCGTTACAACCTTTCGTTCGACCAGCTAGTACATTCATACGGTGTATTCTTCGCGGCTTTATCCGATGTGGCTAGTAACTCAAGTAGGGGAACTCATCGGGCTCTAGACATGCGGGAGGGTGTTGATCCAGTGGAGCTTCTCTTTGAATATAGTACCCGATGGTCTCCCTGGGCTGGGTAAGTTGTGATTTGTTTTATTACCATCTTTTGCGGGCTAATTTTTATTCAAGGGGAGCAATGCCAATATTCAACAACAAATTTATCCGCTGGCTGGGATATATTCAACAATATCTGACTGGGTCTGGTTGTAACTTGAAATTTGCCAATGCGTTGGAATCACTGCAGCTCAAAGAACGTCGCACTTTCATCTGCACAAAGTGGTCACACGAAAATTGCCAAGTTCATCCGACAAATCCCGAATGTCCCGATATACACTTGTGTCGGCGATACCGACAATACATGGATATGGTCCACCTCAAGTACCATTTATACAACCTTGCAGTATCTGCCCTGTGTTATTTTCAGGTGTGTTTCAATATTTTTAGGAGCTTTGAATGTGAATTCTCACCATAGAATCACGCTAGAGATGCGGTATAACAATTGAAACCCATCCCTATAGCTCTACACACGCCATTTGTTATTCGTGCCAGTCCACTGAGGAATTTATAGGTGATACAGAGTTCGGGGCGGTTCACAAATTTCGCTTCTTGACATAGTTGGATGCCAGTCGTATTTCAGAGCTCGAAGATGTTGTAGACAGGTTTGGACTGGAGGCTGAGCCATAGCTCTTATCAACGTGAGGTACATTGCCTCGAACCAGCTTTTGTCTGCCGGTGCTACACTGAATTTTAGCTGAATGTTTTCTTTGATCATTGTTCCTTAATTGTTCCGTTTGTCTCACAACAAAGTACATAATTTCAAGAGAAAACATCGCTGTTTGAAACAGATAAGGAGAAATAGATACCGTATATTTTATGAACAACTAATACTCCCCAGCACAGAGCACCGATATGTAAACCAAGTGCGTCCGTCTCGCGGACACATGACGGCGTCTGAGCCGACGCTGACGTGTTTCGGAAATTTCCGCGCCAGCGAGTCAACAGCCTTTGTTTGGCCTTTGTTCAGTTTCCTTCCTATATGTTCATGACCATTGTCTTCAAACATGTCTGGGTCGCTTAGGCTTTTCACTCTGACACTATACACGCCTCAAGATCGACAGCATGCTGTCGATGAACAGGAGAAGACGGAACGTTCAGTAACCAGGCTGAGTCACCAAGCTTGCTGGTGCGCTTCCGATAGAATACCATCGCTGAACTCACTTGTGCGATTATTCCCTCTATTTACTCCATGGTCGAGAATAATGGACGGGCCTCCGCGATGCCCCTGCTCTACTTATTCAGGCTTTACATGCGTGCGCCATTAATCACGATACATAAGTATCGTTTCTGTGGCTGGCAATGTATTGGTATCACGTCCGGGAACGTATCGCTGGTGTGGCCATTCGTATCGATGTTTTGGGAACCCATCATCCACTATGTCAGCAAATATGGCTACTCGATGTTGCACTGTGGAAAGCCTCCTCTGCATGGCTCTCTTGCTTCGAGCTCCCTCAGAAATCTTTGAGCACCGACCAGGTCAACACATGCTTGCAGAGAACGGATCCTACCCTCGAAACAGCTCGTTTATTTTCCTCAGGTGTCTCCTCTACTTGCTGTATGGTAATTTGGGGCCACTTAGCGTCAGGCATATGCCCTTCTAGCTACTTGATTACCGTCGTCTGCTCCTGGCCCTTTGAAGGCGCTCTCGACTTAAGCGAAGCGTGGCGAGTGTCCGGATTGAATGCGCCCTATGGAGGCACTGTTTAATTGCTTTTGAGAATGCTTTCCGCGAGTTTCGCCTTTGGGGATCTCCCACGCGTGGCTCCGCTGCCACATCGACAGTCTCTATACGCCGCGGTGCTGCTATTGCTCTCCGTGTTGGGTTTGGGTCTCCGCAGCCTCTCGCGCCCCCTCGCTTCTCACCCTTACCTACTCCCTACTCCTCGATCGTCTCATGTCTCCATTGTTCTCGCACCTCGAATTCGCCTTGCGTCCTGGCCTCACTCATACATAACCTTGCTCCTCGTCTTCACGCCACATTCAAGTTACTCACAGTCTTTCGATAATAACGGTTGCTTATCTGAATGGCCTTGGACTACTGGCGAGCTGGTGAGATAAGAGAAAACGGAAAATGCTGGAATATCAGCCACTATATCTGCGACTCCACACGTAGCCCCAACCCCGCTCTCTCCCCTCCTATGCTCTACTGCAGATATCTAGAGATCTTGTTCCCCGGATATTAACCCTCGAAAATTGAGATGAGTGTATTACCCACGAAGTGCTCTACGGCGTTTATCTATTCCGTGGACGGCTGAATGTAATCGATGTTAATGTCGATCATATACGTACTTGATATCGCGTATGAAATCTCTCAGTGCTATCTTATGTGCTTTCGATATGGGGCTTGCAGCTGAAAGGAGATGAGTATTTCTTGGAGAATCGGTAGACGGAAAGCTATTTGGCGATGTACGCAGTCTTTTCGGAATTATGGCCAGCTCGAGATCAGAAGGGCACTATTTCCCCCCAGCTCTACCATAGCACAAAGATGAATTGATTGGGTATTGATCCACTACATATGCACAGTGTACAGCACGCTAGGGCGTGCACTAGTTTACATGTTATCCGAAGTCCACTGCATAACCGTAAAAGGAAGAATCATTAATTGGTCGTGGCGTACGTAAAGGTAGTGTTTGCAAGGGACACGGTCTGACTCCCGGTGTCGAAAACGGCGTAGAAACGCTCAAGGAAAGCAAGCCCAAGGATGAAGTCAAAGCCTTCCCCACTCGGTGTTCCGAGATTTCCAACGATGAGATAGACGTTCCCAGCGGTCCCACCAATGACGCTGTTCAGCGCCACTGGCCATATCTGGGCGTTGGCAGTAAGCTCGAATGTGCTCTGAGTTAAAAGATTTGCCGTGTGAGTATTAATCATGCCTAATAGTTAAAGAACACGTACTCCACTTGGTGTGCGGAAGAACAAACTCTTGAGATTAGACAGCTGGGTTTTAGTAATGAGGAGCAGTCCTGTGGTTTTGTCTAGTACGCCTCCGGTCGCGGTTTTGTACACGGCAAATGCATCACTGGCAATAAGAACAAGAGTTGTTCCTAACCATTATATTAGTGTTTTAGGTCTCGTTGAACTGGTTCAAATACTAACCGGTGTCGACAATCCCGGCGGTTGTAGAAAGGATCGTCGTCGTGCCGTATGAAACGGATTGGTCGATCCCCCAGTACTGGGACGCAGGAGATGTTTTCGTTAAGGGGCTGATGAATATTGGGGTTAATACTCTGGGTGGTCGATTGCAAATTCAAATTAATGCTCACAGAATGCTCAAACTTCCAGTGTACTTGCTACTGTTAGCTCCTCCTAAAAGGCAGGTCGTTCAGCGACACTTCAGCATGGAGCCACGAATAGAAATTTACCCCAGGTTATTTGGCCGTTCATCTCATTGTCTATCGTTATGGGCTCAAAGGAAACTGCAATTGAGTGTTCCATGATAGTTCCAGTGACGAAAAGGTTATCGGTGACGGTTGGAACGAGACTGTTTGGGTAGGAGTTGAGCGACTCGAGTGTGAGATCCACTGGTCCGATACTGTTTCAAGTCCACAGTTAGTGTATGAATTATTGCAGAGCATAGAGACATATCATACCCGAGGATGCCATCGAAACCTGAAAAGCCTACCGAGGCAGATGCAACGCCTATCGATTGGTTCTGGACAACAAGTGCCGATGCGACCGATACTTGATCAATATATTCCATCCCTTGTAGAAGGTCAGTACGAATACTTGAACGATGAGTCAAATATCTTACCAAAGAACACTCCCGATCCGTATGGGACATACTTGTCACGAGTTAATTAGATACGGAGGGGGAAGTACTGCAGACCTACCACATGCGTATCGGTTTCGACACTTGTAGATGTCTGTACGTAACCTTTGCCTGCGCCGACCCAGGTGTTTGAGCTGATCAGGACGAAATATGAGTATAACAGCAACTATAATTCAAAAGGGTACATAGATAACCACCTTCCAGTGTCGACAATGAGATTATCTGCGTATAGGAGTCAGACCATCGTTGATCAACAAAGACTACAAAATCACATACAAGTCGTAGGCGGAGAGCCAATGTTGACAGACGCAACATATGCTATACCTTGGTTTTCGACTTCTTCTTCCCCGATAATCGGATCACTTCGTCCGTGGAGGCCTGTGGCTCTTGCAGCACCTCTCGCTTTAAGATGGTTTGCCCTAGTTTGATCATGTCGTGCAAGGTTGACCGCGCTGGTCAGATTTAGGCGTTTGGAGATGGGTAACGTATGCGATGACAGGCTTTTGGGAACCGGGGTAGCAGAAACGCAAAGCGCAAGAATGCAAGTCGTAAGGAACATAGCGGGGGACATGATTGACGTGGTAGTTGAAAACGCCGATGAATCCGTTGTCTCCTTCTCCCATTCTTTATACGCAAACCCACAAGATATTTTACACGGATCATGAAGGTCTTGGTTGAGGTTCCTGGAGGTCGGTGGAAGCAATTTGAGTCATCATCCAAGTGACCATGGTTCTTCGGAATGGCAGAAGTTCTGCAGGGAACGGCTAAATTTATTTTTGGCGTCCACAAATGCCACGGGTCTTGACTGACGCGTGACGGCCGGTATTCTGTAATAGAGCGGAAAAAGAGGAAGTGCACAGAGCCCCTATCGTTATTTCTCTTTCCCCTTCGAAAATGGGCATTTCGGACATTGCTCGACTGTAGATAAATATTGGAATAACACACTAAAAATCAATGGGCCCTTTATTTCAAATACTGTCGTGAGAGACAAAAAGTAACGGGAATGAGTATCCTTAACCCCTACCAGAAGCAGGTTCGTAGTGTAATAGAATCTTGAGATCATGTTACGCTACTCAAAGGGGCGGGCGTACAGGTAACTGCGGCAGTAAACGAGAAATACTACAAATTGGGTTTTCGCCCGCTGCACTATTTTTATCCTGGGAAATTATTTTGGCAGCGTGTTCCTGAGGAAACCCAGCCCTGATATGGGGTACGAGAAGCGTCTGCCTTGTCAAAACGTGGCCTACAAGCATGCGCAGGACCGTCATAAAATCAGTCACTCCCAAAAACATTCGTCTGTAAACAGCGGTTTTGTATCATGAGCGCATTACAAACATGGCCTTCTAAAAGTCAGGTGACCTTTGACTAACAGCTTAGGAAGCTACACCGCAATCCCGTGAGCGGAGGAGGTTCGGATGGGTTGACGCCCGAGGCCGTGGAAGGGGGCCAATGCCATTTCAACTATGTGGCTATTTTCCGCTAGAATTCAGTGATTGTGCAGTGCAATGCTCAACCCTGCCGTTCCTGCCCCATAGTGGCGTTAATTGTTTCTGTGGCTTGAAGTGACACTGTAACTTTCAATCACGAGTACGCGCACGGCGGCGCTTGTATGTCGAGCGTCTACTATCTATTTTCTACAGTGCACATGCAGTGCGCAATAATACATTTGGTGCCCACGCCTCTTCCATGAACAATGATAGGCACGACTGCCGTACACTTTACATCTCATTCTCCCATTTAGTTCTGATCAGAAAATCGTGAAATAGTCCTGGAATTCACTCGGCCGTGGGTGCATAGGGTACTTATGCACCCTAACGACATTCTACATATGATGCTGCGCTATATTCCGAAGTGAGACCAATCTGATTGCTTACAAACCTTTAGGACGTGGATCTATTAACACCGAAGTGCCTTCGCCTCACTATTTGAGTAAGTATTTTTATGCTGGGCATCGAAGGTGCACATGCGCATGAATAATGCCAGATAGTGCCCACATATCTCAGTATGTACGTCCTTTCGCCGCGGCGGTGCGCTAACTCCGTCGTTCTGGCCATGGAGTAATTGCTATGACATGCCTTGTTCAAATCCCCGTTTGGACAGTCATCTCCAAGAGGCACTGCTCTCTCGTGGATGTGATTTTACAAGTCAAGTACCTGTACTACAGGCTACAAATTTCCCTACATAGTGCAACCCTCAAGATGAAAATTCGATAAAAATTATATTGCCTGCCCTGAAAGCGCGCATATTGGGATTGAATATTGACGGTGAGTGATAGGTAGATAAATTTTCCTCTTAGTGGCGTTTTCAGCACCACGACTTGACGGCGATTACCCTCAAAAGAATCAAAGGCACTGTTGCATTGACACATGCCGTTACTTGTGGAACTTACGGTCTAATCTCCAGGTGCCTAGCATGTTCCGCGTCGGGCACTTCAGCCGTTCCCCGAGCCCCTCTGAACACTGCTTTTGTTATCTGCCGGCCGTTCTCGTTTTCTTCAATATGGGAAACGTTTCCATGTCTCCCAGAGAGTAGCCGCCTACGGCGGATTCACAAATAGGACGCGTCTGAAAATTTCCTGAGGGTTAATAACATGGCCGAAAAGCAACCAGACAATCTCCGCGGCAGTCATGCGCACAAGCGCAGTAAATGTGGATTATTAGTGATTTATTCACGAGACTTCTGTTCTAATAAGCGTCGTTGCATCACCTGAAATACACACGATGCGCGCAGGTCGGCGCTCAGAAGCTCGCGCAAAGCGCGTGTTCGCGAGATTAATGTCCGTGAATTGTTAAGAGTAGGTTATAATTGTAATAGCACGTGAGGGTCGTGTTTCTCGGTGAACGCATCGCTCAGCATATCGTGGCTGTATCTACGCATAAATTATGGCGGTCTAAGCGGGAAAATTTTCGCTGTAAAATTTAACCAGTGTCTGTGGGTTTATAATCCCATTCGTGCTCAAGCTCAAATTTTCATGTCTCACTCGATGATAAAACGTACATTGTCCAGTTGTCTGAGGTGTGGAGTACTGCGGTCAGGAAGAGATTGACTTGCACTGCCGATGTTCCTGAACAATATTTTAGCAGCTTATACTGGGAAGAAGAGGACGTGGTATACCGGAATATGATGCCAGTCGTAATCGACATGAACAAACGCCCTTTCGACATGCGGTAGAGCCTCGAGCTTGTTCTGCAGTAGCTCACTGATGTCGTGCGAGATATGGAGAGGGGTATCCGCATCCATCACGATGTCTACCTCAACGAAGTAATTCTATGGGATAAAGGTCAATGAAAAAGTAGAGAATTAGCTAGGACGTCTTTACCGGTCCACTCTGCGAAAGCCACGTCAATGTTAGAATGAGTGACACGACAAGTGATACTACTGACATGATATGCGCGAACTGTGTCCACCTTATCTATCACATCGTGGAAGGTCGCCACTTTGTAGATTATGAGCTGCAAGAAATCATGGGACGCAGACTTCCCCGCCAACAGGGCGAATTCTTTGTAGATCGTGCGACCCCAAGAAACAATGACTCCCAGAGATATCTGTCCGGTGCGTGTGTGAGCTTGGTTAACAGCTCGTGAACCACGCGTAACGCCTCACAATGACCGCCCCGAAAGGATCAAGCCCTGACGGTGATATGAATAATAGTCGGATTAATGCAATTTTAAAGGGGGACGTACACCAAGTCAGCTTGCTTCCGGCAATCGACATGATGATACCTCAAGAACATCAGTTATTCCCGTCAAAAATTGGTAACGGTGACTGAGATTATGGTAGCATACCAAATCCGTTTATCCAGAGGTCGTTTCTGTGGTCCTGCCAAAGCACCCTGACCTGACTCGATTTATTTCGGATGGAATAGCAGTATAAAAAGAGAAGGAGCTTGACACCTAAGATATAATGTGTGAGCTCACGGCTATGGTATTTTAATGTATAAGAGTTAGTCGTACCAAGAGCAGCGCCGACAGCGACAATAGACGGAAGATGGAAAGGCGCAAGTGCGTCACCCTTTTTAGTGAGTAAAGAGCGCGCCGCCTCAGCGACAACGACCAGGTTGACCGAGCCCATGCTTAATGACGGTGAATTATTAGTAGCACGCTATTGGCATTGCTTCGGCACTTACAGAGATCCTAGAATCAGAGACGTTGAATCATAATCAAATAAATTTCAGTTGGTTCGATAGAAGTACGAACCATAGACAATATTTCCTATGGTTTCCAGGCGTGCACCACCTACTGGCCATTTCTCGCCGTCTAGTCTCTCAGCCTTTCGATGAATAAAAAATAGCCAGATGTTGCTCCCCACGTCAAAAACAGAGTCAATGCCGGTCGCTAAAAGAGACAAAGACACAGAGGAGACTGCAGCGTATACTATAGAACTTAATTAGCAATTAAATAGCAGAGAATACAGGTAATATACCTACTCTGTAAAATAGCGAGAGCAAAATTGGACAGCAGGCTGGCATATATGGCTATTTTGACCTAAATACGCGCTGTCATGGGCGTGCGAAGAATAGAAGAATAAACATACAGGCAATCTAACGGCCTCTTCCTCCGCCTTTGCATCCTCTGAGTGCTCTTCAATTGGCTTGAGCAGTGTAGAAATGAGCTAGGTGCAAAAAATAAGTACGATGGCTCATGGGTACGTATGTAGACGACAAAAGACAGACATCGTTCTGACGTGACTGGTATTTTCCTATTGCCTTGCCCTTCCTGCGCTTGCGCAAGCCGACGAGGTCTGTTTCAGAGACAAGGCCGTCACGTATCCCAAAAGGATCATTAGCATTTCTGGGAGGTGATACGGTAGCAATCCCAGTGGAGGCATCCACTTGGCTACTAGATTCCGTGGCAGCTTGAGGCTAAATCAACGGTGATAAATCGGACAAAATTTTCAGGATGACCTTAAGCTTACCAGTACGTGACCGAGTTCTGGGTCCCCTCCGAGGTTTGTCATTTGAATCTGGGAAAGATATGAGGAACTGAGTATAAATTGCGAGGAAATGCGGGAGACCCGAAACAGTGGATGACTTGGCTGCCGGAGCTGATGAAGGCATCTCCTACCGCTCCCTTGGAACCTCCAGCGCAGTGGGTGCGGGACCCACAAGAAACCCATATAGCACACCGACTCACCAATTATATGAGCTCGTCAGGGTTACAGAACAGCAAACAACGGGGTGCGTTAGTTGGGCGAGTAAGGAAGAACGCCGTGCTCAGGGCCTGTGGACCCCCATAATATTTCAATCTCCGTTTCAAATTGACATGTGCGACGGGTATCTGGTGCGCACGCCACGCAGCTGCACTGCAAGGCCAAAATTAGTCGAGAAGAGCAAGCAAGAAAAATATAATAGGCGTCCGGAATGGAGTGTCGGAGAAGTTCGATAGAATGCACAGCAAATGCACTTCTCGCCAGTTCTTTCGGCAAATGAATGACATAGTCGGCACCAGCCGCGGCAGTGTCCGCCTTGAACGAGGCAATGAGCGCAAGCAATTGGAAGACGAAGAGCGCTGATGCAATGGGACATATGTAGCATTGCAATGGATTTTTGTTAGGAGTCGGGACTGTGTATGCTGAGCAACAGCTATTATCCGCGGTGTTCCAGAGATGACGGAGGATGTCGTGATGCTGATCAGTGATTTACGCATAGCAAACGCATAGTTTTATCTCTGCGTATGACTATTGAATGGGATGCAGAAAGGAATTACGCGAGCGAGCGGGACGGAGGACGTGCGGAAGCTGGGAAATGGTGAGGGCGTGATGCCGAGCGCGCCGGCGGGCGCCTAAACGCTCGCGCGATCGTGCTCAGCGTGGCCGTGCGTATGGCAATCGCAATTCGGTGTCGGCGAATGTGAAGTGTTGGCGTACGTAGGGCTTACGTACGAAGCAAATGAAGCGTTCCATGCGCGAGCGGAATGCCCTTCTTACACATGCATCTGGGGGAAGCCCTCGGAGAAGGGAACTGAAGAGAGGAATTCGTCGTGCCCAGTGGAAGTGTATTTTGACTTCATTTCAGGATTCAGGCCGAGGGCATATGCGCCTAACATCAACGAAATCCGTGGTATTTCATCCTACATCGTGCTACACATCACCTCTAATACAGAACCTTGCTCAGCCGCTGCACCTCGTTCAGCAGGATGTCGCCTTGCCGCACGACAGTTTCGTACTGAGCATTCTTGAGAGATGGCCGCGTTGTCTCGACAATACCATGCACCTTGTCGATTGATGCGTGCAGACGGCCCGTCGCGATGAACCGGGAGAGTTCGCTGTGACAAAGGGAGGTGGTAAGCAATCGGCGCATAGCGGGGAAAGGGGACTTTTTGCTTAGACAAAATAGACGCACCTGTCAATGAATTCGGTAGTGACGCCGAACGCGGCGGACAGGCTTTGTATCGTGAGACTGCGGTAGCTCTCGAGCAGTTGAGCGTAAGCGAGGATGCGCATTTCGCGCACGTAGAAGCGGGCGTGGGGGGCGAGGATGCGCGAGGGGATGAGGTGGGTTTGTTCAAGGGTGGCTACAGCATGAGCGAAAGGTCAGTGCACTGATGTGTATGAAAGGGGGGGTGTGGGACAGAGTGGGATTCTTTGGGATGTCAATTCGGGGATAGGGGATACTCACCGAGAGCTACGAAGAATTTGTCGTAGTGACATTCATATAGATTTTTTACCAGGTCCCCTAGCACAGGGACTTCGGGCAAAACCTGGGTTACTTCAGGCGCAGCAATTAGCTACAAGATCTAAGTTAACTCCCGGTCATTGTTATGAGTGGCCAAGCACGTACGCGTTTCTTCAGATCTACTCTCTTCAAGGACAATGTATTAGCAATGACCGTGAGCGAGACGAAGTCATTGTAGCCAAGGAGTTCAGTGGCAGTGAATGTTGATAACGCGTCGAGCAGCAGGCTCCCGCCACGGGAGAACTGGCGGATTGAGATGAGGTGTAATCCATTGTACACCTTTAGGCGATTTCGGCGGTCCCAATCGCCACCTTCGTCAATCAGTCTGTGTTCGTTAGCCAATGGAGCATATTGGATATGGCATCGCGACGCACTTTTCTGCTTTGGCCATATTCGCGATGACCACGTCCGTATCACTGAAAAAGAAGCCGATCCGCACGATGGTGAGCACGATGTCGATACGCGACCCCAGACCAGGCGTTTTCTCCAGCGCCAGCTTTTGTGCTTCCAGTGCCCGCTCCTACGTGCATTGATGAATAAGGTATGTTTGGAGAGACGCTACGCGATATACCTTGTCACCGATCCTTGTCAGGTAGTTCGCGCGTGCCTTAAGCGCATCCGAGATCTCTGATTCTCCCTCCGTCTTCTCAGCCTCCGCCAGTCGTTCGTCGAGACGTTTCAGTTCGTCTTCATTGGCTTTCTCCAGTTTCTCCAGAAGAGTTTTGTCGACTGGTATTGATGACCCAGAGGCAGCGAGGCTCTTGTAGTATGGGGCCATCTCTGCAATTTCTCAGCACATGTGGTGCACGAACATGCAAGGTGACGCACCGTCGGCCTCAATCGAGGCTACCAGTTCTGCCTGAGCACCCTTGTGCAAGGACTTGATAGCTGGATTCGCGAGAACGAACACATTCTGGGCTACAGAGAGATTTGGGTAAGGTAGCACAACTTCGTCGGCCATGGTAGTGAGAGGTTAAAAGGGCCTGTGCCCGAAATGGAAGGACGACGCGTCAGCTTCAGTTTTCCCACGGCGTCGACGCGTGTCCCTCATCGTCTGCTCTTCTCCTTCATATCCCCATCATGGCTACATCCTCTAAGATCGTTGTTGCCGACCTCCTCAAACAGGCCGAAGCCGTCTTTGCTTCAAGACCGCAAGAAGCAGAGAACATCTACAAGCAAATACTGGCCAGCTCGAACGGTATGGCATGTTGGTTGGAAGAAGGTTAGCGCTGACGGTTACTGCATAGTATCTTCTACGACGCCGCGGGACGATGACCATGCACAAGATCTGCGTGACCAGGAAGTGGCTCTTTTGAAGCTCGGCGAGCTATACCGCAATACCAAGTGCGTCCATCGCGCTCTATGATATCCGTAGCATTGACCGATTGCGGCAGAAATGCACAGGGCCTCGCCGAAGTCATCACACGTTCGAGGGCCTTCATGTCCTCCACAGCCAAAGCCAAGACGGCAAAACTCAGTACGCTTGCCCATATTCTTCGAATTCCGGTCTGATACGCGTCATAAGTTCGCACTCTCCTCGATTACTTCAACTCGATACCCGGGAGTCAGAATGTCCAGATGAAAACTCTCACAGACAACATTGCCTGGGCTAAGAACGAAAAGCGCATCTTCCTAAAACACAGCTTGGAGACGCGGCTTGTTGGATTGTAAGTGGTCTTTCGCTGTCGATTCTGTCTGCGTTTTTAGTTGCTACACTTCATTTCGTCCCGCTTTTCCGTTCTTTCGATCGGCTGCTGAACATTGCCCAACAGGCAACTAGAAACTCAACAATACAAGGCTGCCCTCTTGCTAATCGACACCCTTCTGACCGAGCTCAAGCGCCTCGATGACAAGATGATACTCACCGAAGTACACCTCTTGGAGAGTCGCGTTTACCGCGGTATAGGAAACATGGCTAAATCCAAGGTAGGTATACCCCTAACGCCCTCCGGATACGGAATGATAATTCTCCCTCCAGGCCGCTCTCACATCATCACGCACCGCAGCCAACTCGATATACTGCCCCCCTACTCTCCAAGCCGCCCTTGATCTGCAGTCTGGCGTCCTGCACGCCGAAGACAAGGACTACAAGACCGCTTATTCGTATTTCTTCGAAGCTTTCGAGAACTTGTCTGCGCAGGGAGAGGAGAGCGCTCTGGGCGCGCTAAAATACATGCTCCTGTGCAAGGTCATGCTTAACCTCGTCAGTAGCGACTTATACTCTTTCGCCCCCTCATACCACTGATCGCCGTTGTCACATAGCCCGAAGACGTGAATTCGCTCCTAACAATCAAGCTCGCGCTCAAGTACGCGAGCATGCGCGACGTGGAGTCCATGCGTGCCATCGCTCGTGCGCACCAGAACCGGAATCTCGCGGACTTCGAGAAAGCGCTGCGGGACTACAAGGAAGGTGGGTCCCCTTCAGCTTCAAATCAATGGGAGTTGTTTCTAACACACATACTAATGCAGAACTCTCGTCTGACTCTACGATCCGCTCCCATCTCGCCGCCCTGTACGATACCCTGCTCGAACAGAATCTGCTTCGCATTGTGGAGCCGTATGAAGTGGTGGAGATTGCCCATGTTGCGGAGACTGTTGGACAAGAACGACAGGCGGTGGAGGCGAAGTGAGTGCAACCTCTAGTTCTTCGCTATCTCTGTAGCGGTTAGGCCGCTGAATGCATTCAAGGCCCATTCACGGATGCCTTGTTTGCCCCCTGGGATTTCGATTTTCTGCGTACTTCTCTCACTGTTTTATGGATGCTGATATATCCCTCCGCCTTTCCACAATTGCAGACTCTCGCAGATGATCCTCGACAAGGTGTTCTACGGTGTCCTGGATCAAGGCCGCGGGTGTCTGCTAGTATACGACCAGCCCGAGTCGGATGTGCGTCCCTTCCCACACCCCCAATCATCTAATTTATACTGATGCCAACTAATCACTTAGAACACATACGGCGCAGCCATAGAGACACTGGCCCAGGTGGGTAAGGTCGTGGAGTCGTTGTATGCCAAGGTCAGTCATCTCCCTGGTTTCGTGACGTTCGGCTGCTGATCTACATTTGATATCCACAGACGGTGCGGATCGCATAGGTTGACAATGCCACAATCGATGTCGGTGTACTTGTACTTGCATGAATACATTATATTTTCTCTGTCGATGGGTGACTAGCGCAAAGAGAAAATGCAATGTCTAGCAAACCTGGACTTCCCAACAAGCGCCTGGTGAAGTTCACTGCAAGAGCTGTGCAATAATCATTTCCCCCGACGGGGGCGAAGCTGTCTATCGATGAGTGTTTCTCTTGTGTTTTCCAGTTTATGACCTCGCTACCATCATTGCCACTCGAAACTCTTTGGCATACGCCTAAACTGTCTGCCTCCCACTCCCGTGCGCTGTACTGCACCATAGACGATCAACGCACTTGCATTGCTCTTCTCTCGGACCCGCCACCCTTCCTCCGTGCTATAGATGCACTGACGCCGTTGTCGCCGTTATCGATCTTTAAGATGCGCACAGTTCTCGTTTTGGGGACCTGGGATGGGCTCAGGATGCTCCATGCATCACCGTCTGGTTCATCTGGCTCGTCAATTTCTCTACGCAGCGGCGGCCTCTTCTTGGCGCGATGCTGCAGAACCTGACCACTTCTTCTGCTGCGGCGGTGGCGTTTCTTGCACCGATGGGCTGCTTCCACGCCCTGATCCACTTATCTTTTATCTTTGCAGCGCTTCTCTCTGTTTCCCCTTCCTGACGCGGGTAGGCTCCGGAACACACGTGGACCGCTTGTATGCATCTTCCCCCTCTGCCCACAGGTCCCTTTCCTTGCTCTATCGCATCTATCTATGCTCCGCAACCGCGACGTAATCTCCCATTTCAACATCGCTGCATCCCTTTACAATGCACTTCATATTAACTATCTGACTGCCTCTATTCCTCTGTTCTCCCTCTATGAAGTAGGTTGCAATCTGCGATCAATCGCATGCTGATCCAAACCACCACTGAAGTGACTCTCTCTCTCTCTCTGTCTAAAGTGGGTACTACGAACGGTCTTTGCCCTGGACCAGGTTTTTAATATCTCAATCGATACATTTTACGCTCGACCTACTAGGACACGAGCTGAACCAACACCCTGAAGGGCTCCAACGTGATGCGGCTCGTGCTGAGGCAAACGTCAAGGCGTTTGTATCCTAACGCACGAGGACGCCAGCTTTTTATATTTAAAAGTCCAGTAGTTGGTGTGATGCGTCTCTTTCGCTCTCATCGACAATGGCCTATTCTCATCATCGCTCAGGACCACCTCGTCCACTCGCTGTTCCGTTCTCCGATAAGTGACTTATTGCATATACCTGGGTGCTTTCTCGGTGCTTTCCAACAGTTGTAATTATTTTGGACAACGGCAGGTCATGGTTGGTTACAGCGAGTGATCTCCACCTCCACCTGTGTCCGTTCTGCGCTCGTATCAGGATTTGTGCATATTTCTGGCCTGAGAGTACAATAACCTGACTCCCACTATGGCCAGGACGTGCAGCATTCGTACTTCCGTCTATTGGAGAGGGCTTACGTTTATTGGTCTCACAGGATTTATAGCTACAGCCGCACAGCCTATCAGCTCTCCTGGATCGCATCCAAATAACCAATTTGTCTGCAGTGGACAAATATATTGTACAGACAAAAGACTAGGCTGTGCAACGATGCGACGATTGTAGCCTTTATCCTGAAGCTTGAGTGCACTGAAAGGCATGCAAAGTCAAATTATACAGCTTTAATTTAAATAAATAGATACTCAATGCATAAGGTGACTGAGCTATACCAACAATGCTTCTTCGAACTACGAGGGAGCCATCTGGCCTGGTCATTCGCCAGCTGGTCCTCAGTATGACTCCGCGCGTAATACTATTTCGAGTGTGTAGATGTCAATGTCAACGAAAGAGTGGAATAAAAATGTAATTCCGTCGAATGTCCCAATGTATGATACTTGCCAGCTGAAAAGAGTAAAACGGTTCAGTTTGTAATCAGCGCAGAATGATGCAAGACGAAACAAGCACTTTGGCGCTACTTTAGCTGACGATCAAGTTCAGTACTGGATGTATCAAACGAAAGGAGGGATTAGTACGCACATTTACATTAGGCCTTTGAAATTGCACGTCAGTCCATTCTTGAAGTCAAATCTGAAATTGACTCCGCTTGCGTTATACATCGCCGAACAATGTACATTTCTCCCGAAAGGACCGCCGGCTCCCCAAAATATGCCCATAAGCAGCCTTGGTAGGACGTAGACTTTGAGAATAACTCGAACTTTTTCGTTGTTGTCGGCCATAAGTAGGAACGGGAAGTACGTGCTGCCGAGGGTTTCTCCCACTGGACCAGTCAAACCACCGACCTCTCTTCCGGATTCAGATGTATCCAGTATGGGACGGTGCTGTTCTGGAATAGATTCGTGAAGACTCTGAAAGGGATGTACATCAATTTCCTTGTAGAAGTAGGGGATAACACGGACGCTTGCCTTGCTGATGAAAACCCCTGTTCCGTTCGCGAAACAGATACTGAATGCGCCGTCCGTGGTAGTTTCACGGTGCTCGAGTAGCCCAAGCAGGTTCGGATGGTTGCCCATGCCTTGAATGAGGAGTTCTGGATGCCATATACCACGATGTGTCTCGTCATAAACTGTGCGGATTGAAGACGTGTACGACGCACCTCGTCATCACACCATCATTACCTAAATAGAATGTAACATGTATATGGTAATCCAAGCTAACTAGGATAATAAGCGCAA
>JAEKIV010000443.1:0-42526 GCA_016801325.1 Hypholoma fasciculare
AGGCGGGCACCGGGAAATCGAAAGTTCCGAATTCCGGACTTGCCTTTTATATTTAAAGTTCAACGCGGAAAGTGGGTAACTGCTTGGACCCGACCTGCATCATCAACAAAAGCAATACAATAGTATCCTGCCCGGCACTTTTTCTAATTGTCGATGCTCCAACTAATTGAAAGGATTCCTAATGGTGGATGTGAGCGCCAGCAGCCGAGGTAAGTTCTTTTTGTTATGCTTTCTTTATTGTCTGACTTGAAGGTTTTCCTAGCTTTCAGGCACCGCCGCATTGCATGGGATCGTCGAGCTATGTGGGTACACGTCCATAGTTGCCGTTCACGCGCGTCTGGGGCCCGTAGTTCACGATGAAAGCGCAGCATAGACGTGGTTCAGTGCCGTTGTGAATGTGGTTGGCAAGGGCTGCGCCATCCCAGGGATGTTGTATTCTGCCTCATCGATCAGGACGGCCGTCTTCTTCACCTCCTCGTCACAAAGGACAATTGCCTCGTGGGGGCTCGTAATTACGTAACCGCTCGAATGCTTCGCCCACGAGGATGATGGCTCGAGCTCTTCTAGCACGGACCTTGTCCGCCGTCTGCAGCGTCCCACCATGATCTTCCACGCCGTCGTCTGCGCCTCCCTGCTCGCTTGTCTCGTCTGCGGCGCTGCCGCGCAGCAAAACATCACCATCGACGACACGAATCCTGCCATCGCATACGCTCCCGCGGGCGCGTGGGTCGTCTCTGCGCACAGCTCGCTCGACTTCGGCGGTGCACATATGCTCACCCAAAACCCAAACGGGACCGCGACGTTCAATTTTACCGGTGCGCGCAATGCGATTTCATATCTTTATATGCACCTCTAACACTTCTAACCCAGGGATCGCTGTCTTCTTGCTATCGCCCAAGTGGCCATACACCGTGAACACAGCCGTCGCGCTCGATGGTGGCGCGCCTGTGCTCGTTGATCTCGTCGACCATACACGTCCAGACGTCGGGCAGGGCCCGGAGACCGTGCAGTTTTCGGCCGTCTGGGGTGCGACTGGGCTCAGCAACACACAGCACACCCTCGTGATCTCCGTAGGCGCTGGGCAGCCTTTCGGTGTTGTGGATGGGATAACGTGCGTACCGCCTCTCGTGCCCTCTGCCCACTCCTCACGCACATCCGGATCTAGATACACTGTAGCTGCAGCAGCCACTTCTAGTTCTACAGAGGCGCCCTCAACGACAACGAGCACCATTCCCAGCGTGGCGCCACCCGATCCGCAGGCGGATACGGGCCGCGCTAAGAAGCTGCACATCGTCCCGATTGTAGTCGGCGCGCTCCTCGGCGCTCTCGGTCTCTTCGTCGTCGGGCTCGCACTGTGCTTTGCATGCAAACGCCGGCGGCCTACATCCGAGGCATGGAGCGACGCGGCAGTGGGCACCGAAGGCGCGGGGTACGCTCTAGGGCGCACGCCCGGCGGCGCATGGCGCAACACGCGCTACGGCTACGTCGGCATGCCGCCCGGCGCGCCACCGCCCTCCGCCGCGAATCGCGCCCCGAACCGCTACGCCCCCGGCGCGCCGCTCTCGACGATCACCGAGAAGAGCACGCCGCAGGTCGGCGACGCGCATGTCCCCCTTTCGCCTGCACACTCGCCGGCGTCGGCGCACTCGACGGAGCTGCCGAGCGGGTATTATACCGCGCCGTCGTCAGAGGCGGATAGCGCGGGGATCGTCGCGACGCTGGACGCTGCGCGGCGGCCGTCGTTGGGTGCGCTGGGGCCGGTGTCTGCGCAGGCGCAGGCACCGCGGGGGAGGCAGGCTGCGCCGCCGCAGTACGTGGCGCCGGCAGGGTGGATATGAGGGGCGGCGGAGTGGCATTTTGGGATTTTTATATTAATTATCATTTTTTTTATCACATAGTCTCTTTAATCTTGCAACTATTACAACGATCAAGATATTTGCATGTACACAGGTACTCCTTAGTTACATTTCCAGAGACAATATGAAACTCATTTTTCAAAAAGTATTTTGCAGCAACTGCACAGCGCGGATTTTTTTGCAAGGACATGTTGGAACCCTGCCGGAGAGAAGCCGCTCCTCGGATGTTTCCGAGTCCTATGTCATCCTGACGATCGAGGATGATCTGACACCTCTTGAGCGGGTATTATAAATTTACCAATGCGCCTAGCTATCCAAATACTCCTTTCCGAGCTTCGACGCGCAAGCAAAGCACTCCTTCGGTCTGGCCCTGATGTCCTCTCCGAGCACTACGGTCCCTATTTCCGAGCCAGGCGTGGCGAACGTCCGGAATTTGTAAATGTTTCTCTGCTTGTTCTCCGTATTCCATCTTGAAAGCTAATATTGGACAACTCGCAGTGTGGGGTCTTTCGTATGTAAAATTCCTCGTTAAATTTTGGGTCGCCCTCATCGATTTTTTCTCTACCGACTATCAGATCCTCGCAAACCTTTTTGCCTGGGGTCTATTCGGCGTTCTCTCGAATCAAGTCTGTGAGTCGAATTGGTCATCTAATCTCTCCCAACTTAGCTTCTCACTAAAAATCGTCTTCAGACACGTACTTTCGGGCATTCGATAAAGACCCAATCAAAATTAAAGTTTTGGTCTACACCATCTTCGTTTTCCAAATTGCGCAGATTATCCTGTACGCAAACGACATCTGGCAAGTACTTGCAGTGAACTTCGGGGATTTCACCGCTGTGGAAGGATCCAAGACCATCTGGCTCTCAATTTGCATATTGGGAAGTATCGGTGCGTCCATCCCTGTCCCTCTCCATAAATCCAGGTCTGAAATACCGTTTCTTCAGTGGCCTGTGCCGTACAATCGTTCTACGCATGGCGTATCTATGTCGTGTCGGACAAATGGATCCCTTCTATCCTGATAATGCTGGTGCGTAGGATGTTTGCTTATAACTGAATAAATGATCATCCCTAACCTGTGAATATCAAGCTGTCCTTTCTTGCCCTTGGATCGTCATTTAGAGTGGGGGCGGATATCAGGCAAGTGGTGGAGCTCCCGAGGCTTGCCAACACGGCCGCTTGGGTGAGACTGGGAGTGAGTTATTTCTTTCTTTATCAAACGCCCATCTGACCGTCGTACCAGCTGTGGCAAGGCAGCACCGCTCTTTGCGATGTCCTCATTGCGATATGCATGATCTACTACGTATGTAGCATCTTTTGCTCTTGATTCGCAATTTTTCTAAGAAAAGGGCTATAGTTGAAGCGCCGCGCGCCTTACGAAGAAGAATTTACAGCAACGACACATATCGTCAACCAGATTGTGAGACTGACCATCGAGACCGGAACCTTGACAGGTACGTATATTCCTCCACCTTCATTCGCCTCGAACGCTCACGGTACTGTATAATAGCCAGCATCGAAATCATCTGCTTGGTGCTCTCCTTTGTTCCTCGTGGCTCAGGATACAACATGAGCCCTCTCTACATGCTTTCCTCGGTATATGCTTCCACATTATTGGCCGTACTCAACAGCCGCATCAAATACGCAGTCACGTCGTCTACGTCGACATGGAACGAGGCGCCGTCTACAACGCATGTCCCCATGGGCGGACTCACAACTCGGCCAGGCTCAACTAAAGGGACTACATCAGGCAGCACGCGCTGCGAAGTATCCGTCGAGGTGTCCCGGGACAGGCCAGTCAGCGATGTCTCAGACCAGCCCTGGAAACAGGTGAGCCCGCTGGTTCTACGAGTGTTTATTTTATACCCAGCATAATCTGACGGGTGAATATTTGAATAGGAGCAATCTGACGTCCCCACTAGTCCATTTCGCACCCGGTCCATAACCAGCACTCAGAGCACGGTGTAGAGCGCCGCGCTGCTTTCCAGTCCCATCTAAGCTACGAGGTAACAATTTATTTACCCACGGAGAGGTATTGCAGCAGGCGTATACTGTATTTACCCCAATATGATGCTCCGACTTTGGATATCAGACGGAGCTTAACACTTCTAGTCTTTTGTATCGCGCCCAGAAGAAAACGGCTACAGCCCAATGAGACGACGTTAATCATTGTACGTCGCGTTATCATTGATGCATACGACCGTGTATTTTCTTGTTAAATATAGTCCTGTGTTGAAGGGAAATATATTGGTAGATGCATTATCATGGCCAGAGGCAATGACGCGATAACGATCACACGGGAAGCAGTCCCTCGATGGCGTAGAAGCGCCGTCAACGTGCTCAAGCTTCCTGCTTCATCCACCATGTCGACGGTAGGGCCCGTCGCTGGCGTTGACCCTATTTCCAATGTCGAAGCGAAGCAGATCCCGCCGCTGCTAGGCGATGGGAAAGGGCACTACAGGATTCATATGCTCGGAAATAGTGGTACGTGCCAGTCGCAGAGCTGCCTTGCTGTGCGGTGCACATTAGTAGGCTAACGCGTCAATCATGTTACAGGATCGGGGAAGGTGCTATTCAGACCATGCGCGCGTTAATAACATTCGCTCATCTCGGTTTCCTGTCTCATCGTGCAGACCACGACTGGCGCGGCACTAGCGAAAATCCTCGGCGTGCCACTCATCGCGATCGACTCTCTTGCGCTCGATCCAGGGTTTGTCATTCTCCCGCGCCCCGTTTTCCACGCGCGCCTGCGCGCCGCCCTCGACGCCGCGCCCAACGGCTGGGTCGTTGACGGGAAGAACACGTACTCCGGTGCCGAGATGGCGTTCGCAGAGGCGACGGACCTCATATGTCAGTGCGCCCCTTGCTTGTGCTCATGCGAATGCCGACTTAAAGCCCACTCCGACAGGGCTCGACCCCCCGCTTTACATCTACTTCCCGCGCGTCGTGCTGCGTACATTCCTGCGCCTGCTCCGCCTTGCGCCGCCGTGCAGCCCCGGGTGCTACGAGCGCCCATCGCGCGTGTTCTCGCTCAACAGCATCCTTTGGGCGTGTGTGTCTATTCACTGGCGCGTGCGCCGACTCAACGCGGCGCACATGGTGCTGTTTGGGATCGATAATGGTAAGAGCCCCGCGGGGCGCAGGATGCGCCGTTTCACCGGCTGGGGCGGCGATGTCAAGGTGTGGCTGGGTAAAGTCGCGGCGATGGTACGAGCGAACAGGGATTGAGTACATTGTTGGCACGAGTGCGCGGTATACGCGGGGACACTACGAGGCAAAGTGATCTTTATCGGACATGGCATTGACATGACATTCTTCTACATGCATACTTCGGACATTTTTTCCCTCACTCCACTCTCCCTTGTAAGCAGCAACCCGTACTTGGACAATTTCACAGTTGCCTACTTTTACGATTTGCGTTGGTGTAAGATTTGTTGAGATTTTGAAGAGTCCGTGACACACCCAGTTAACACCCAGTGCAATATTTTATCGATGCGCAATAGAGTAAACGTCGAATAAACGCGTAGATAAGATGTCATGCTGCCGTAAACGGTAACTAATTCCACATGGCTTGGCTCCCGGGACGGGCTGCCAGCGCCGCGTGTTAAACTTCTTCAAACCTGGCGGCCCAAATAACAGATAACAGTCAATCCGTTTATAGGGCCTTGCAGGGCAGGCCTGGCGCCTTCGTCTCTTGTCCACCATGCCAACCGGCGCGGATGTCACGCTCGCCCGGGAGGCGAAGAACATACCTCCATTACTGGGCGACGCCCAAGGGCATTACCGTATTCATATCCTAGGAAACAGCGGTGCGTCACGCTCGACACATGCTCCTTCACCGCCAGACGCATACTGAAACGATGCTGTGTGTACAGGTGCGGGAAAGGTGCGTCACCCTACGCATGCGGGAGGCTGCTTTTCTGTATCTCGCATAGACCACACTCGGAAAAACACTTGCCGCCATGCTCGGCGTGCCTCTGGTCTCCATCGACACACTGGCTATTGATCCAGGGTTTGTCGTTCACCCGCTCCCCGTGTTCCATGCGCGGCTGCGCGCTGCCCTCGACGCTGCACCTAATGGCTGGGTCGTCGACGGGAAGAACACATACTCCGGTGCGGAGATGGCGTTCGCGGAGGCGACGGACCTCATTTGTCAGTCAAAGCCTTTGCTCGTGTGCACAGCGACAGCAGACGACTGACCTACTTGCCGCAGGGCTGGACCCGCCACTATACGTATACTTCCCGCGCCTCGTGCTACGCACGATCCTGCGCCTGTTACGACTGGCGCCCCCGTGCAGCCCTGGCTGCTATGAGAAACCTTGGAAGGTGTTTTTCAGCCGCCGGAGCCCCTTCATGTGGTGTCTGAATAGCCACGCGCGGGTGCGCCGGCTGAACGGAGAGCACATGGCGCGCTACGGAATTGAGGATGGTAGCGACGTCGCGAAGCGCAGGATGCGGCGCTTTGGCGGGTGGGGAGGCGCTGTCAGAGCGTGGCTAGGTGAGGTTGCAGCGATGGTACGGGCTAAGCAGGAGTGAGTATAATGATTAGCATGTATGCGCCGCTGCCTAGGACGCTTTAGGACATCAGGACAATATACTAGTTACCCTCCGCTTCTTTGGTGTTATCCTTCCATACACGATACGAAATCCTGCTGGATGAGCAAAATATGGAGGTCTCATTGCGTGCTCATAACCGCTGTCGGCAGTTGAGAAAAATAGGAATTCAGAAAACAGACATAGGTCCCTACTGAGAATTTCGTATTTTTCGAAGTTCATTGGGTACTCAGAAAGCCTTGACTGATACCTAGTACCTTCTAATACCTTTTGATCCCATACTGATTGTTCGCTTGAATTCAATGAGTTCAATACATGCCAGAGTATGAATGTATTCGACAGGCATCACCATAATTATAACAGCCCTCCTTGGCGAGCTCGTGCCTGTCTGCGAAAGCGCAGAAGGGTCAGAGAGAAGTATGTGAATCAGCAGCGAGGGATAAGTAAGAACGCCTAGGCTATCGGCTGGGTTCCGGGGGATTTTTAAAGAATCAACAAATATGCTGTTGTCCTGTCGAAGGAAAAAGTCCAAAGTGAAGGGCTAAACTACATCGTCCTGATATTGTCCTGCAGTGTCCTTAGCGGAAAGGAGGAGCTTCCCTGCCTACGCACTCAATCTTTCCGAGCACGCAACATGTCAGCGACCTCCACCAACCATGCCTTGACGTCACCGCCCCAGCCCCCGAAGCGCCGCATCCGTCGGCGAGCGACGTCACTGCCGTTCTCGATGCCGACGAGGGCCATGCGCGGACCGTTCTCCTCGCGCCTACTCCAGTGGTCCCATAAGCACCACCAGAGAATGCTATTGCGCGTAAAGAAAACCTGCAGCGGGTTTTCGTGGCAGCCGGGGCTGCTCGGCGGCGCGAGACGGAAGAAGCGCAGGAACGTGCGCAGGACGATGCGCGGGAAGTACACGTAGAGTGGTGGGTCGAGCCCTACAAATTTTTTAGCATTCGCTATGTAGATAGATACGAATGACGAACTCACAAATGATGTCTGTCGCCTCCTCGAACGCCGTGCCACCCCCCATCTGTGTGTAGTTCCCGTCTACAACCCATCCGCGCGAGTTTGAGTCCAGCGCAGCCCGAAGATTTGCGCGGAACACTTCATTCGGACGCGGCACCCACCCTGGGTCGTAGAACAGCTCGTCCAACGCGATAAAAGGCACGCCGAGCAGTGCACCGAGGGCCACGCCCGTTGTGGTCTATGGAAAATTTACAGCAGTCAGGATTGCTTCAACGCACGCGCTTGGAAACGCACTTTGCCTGTGCCTATGACCAAATTCTATTAGCCTGAGCTCTGAGTCTCGCAAGTGAACACCTGGACGTACCACTATTTCCGACGAGATGTACGCGATAACGTCCGTGGGCGTCTCCAAGCAGCGGGGGAATCGTTCCCGCGCCAACGCCGTGCGTTGCATCAGCGCCACTGGAGACAGCTAGAGCCGACATAGACGCGAGGCTTCCCTCGTCAACCCTTCGCAGAGCGTGGCTTTATAACAAGGAAATACTGTCAGCGGCGATAGCAACCCTACGAGGGAAAGTGACAATGTTCAACGTTCAGCGCTCAGCGCTCAGGCCGGCAGGCACCGCCGGCCCGTCATTCGGAGGCGATAGATCGATGTCGCCACTGGCGCGCCAATTGCGCCCTCGCCGAAAGAACTGAGAATACGTATTGGTTGTATTGGTGTCGGCGGGTGTCGGCACAACCGAACCAGCTGCTATGTAGACCGCTAGCTAGCCATCGCAGCACTTCGACAAATACAGTCCTGATTGTCGTCGAGCTGAACGGTAAGGGTGTCCAGCCGTAATATATTGCGATGCAAAAATAAGGAAAAAGGATGTTAAAGGATGTTAACTGGTTCGTTGTCTGGTACTCCTTGGGGGAAACTCAAGTATATTTACTCGTCTTCAAAACATCAGATTAATCAATGTTGTCAGCCTCAGAAATTGGCAGCGTTTACGCAACGCGAGTGAGAGATCAATTAGCGTTATTGCAAAATGGTAGTTGGCCGAGCAGATTTATGAATGCCTGGAATATGCGACTGCCAGTACCAGTTTCGCTGTTGGGCTCGAGAAATATTGAAATGAGTGACCTGTAGTTGGCGCCTAGTTCGATTTTCTGCGAGGCACTCCGCAAAGTCGGTGATCGTGGCTAGACTGAAAAGCTCCATGAAAGCATATCCTGTTAAATCCAGCCCACTCAAATGCGGGATAAGATGTTTCTAGTAGAAAAGGTGGCTGGGATGATGGCACTGGGTTTCCTTTAAGCTGCGGATAATTGTCGACCTTGATATCGTCGGTGTCGTCGTCAAGGTCATATATACGGAATTCCAATATCATCCAGGTAAGTTTCGAGAGGCTTTGAGCTAGAATCTGAACAGGAGATGGTAACGAAGATTGGTGTACGAGATCGAATGAGATTGACCAGCAGCATGTAAGGGAAGCCTCCAAGCTCTAGAAGGCCGTCTTTGCCCGAATATTTTCGCGTTGCATGCCGGTTGCGTCATTTTTATGTGTACCTGGAGAGTTCCTTGTGCTCGAGAAAACGTTGACTGGAGTGGAATGTTCAGACACAGTTTTTAACGAAGTCAAAGTATCCAGGAACGGTGCAGGGTCGTTCGCCACATCTATAACATCGTCCCACCATTGAGGGTATGACTTGAGGATGGAAATCCAACGAGTGCAGATGGATTCTGCGTTACACGGAAAATAGTGTCTGGGACTCTATAAACGACCGGTTTGGTAAAGATAGTGCTGCGACGTATTGCAGTATAATGTCCACAAGTTCAGTCGGAAGACCGCCCATATAGCTTTGTTTTTTCAGAGGTGTGCGCGTTATAGCCTGATGTTCAACTGGAAGTCGAAGGATGAGTTGAGAAGAATTATCCTGGAGGCTGGGAAGCGGTAGTTGGCCAAAGTTGGAACAACTGCGGTTGACCACCGTTTGGCGTAGGTTCAAAATATTCGAGGCCCGTTCAACTCCGCCGGCGCGACCTCTTGAGCGGGCCGAAGAAGCCGGCCTCGGTATACTATGCCACCTCTCTAGCGTTGTACACGGAATTTGGAACATGGTATAGATCAAGTGAGGACACTGGAAACCAGCCAGCCGAGAAGAGAGAAGAATTGTATTCATACGAATGCATGTAATACTCTCCAGCAATGCAGGCTACAAACCAACTACAAACTGCAGGCATGGCGCGACGAAAACAAGGTCTTAAAAACCACTCCAATTATTGGCTAATACGACAGTCGTTCTACACGGGGAGGTATGATAGCAAATCGGTGCCTCGCTTCTCGCGGGCAGGGTACATTGTATATTGGGATACGGCGTCTTCGGGCAACGGGCGCTCGTTTTCCAGCTCAATCCTTTTTAGAGCGAAGCATCGCAGCGACATCCCTCAGCCACGCTTTGACGTCTGTCCCCCAACCTCCAAAGCGCCGCATCTTGCGCCCAGCGACGTCACTACCAGCCTCGATACCAATCAGCTCCATGCGCACCGCGTTTCGTCGGCGCGTGATCCAGTGGTTGGAAAGACACCACCAGATGATGCTCTTGTGCGAGAAGAACACTTCCGCGGGGCTTTCGAAGCAACCGGGGCTGCAAGGTGGCACGATCCGAAAGAGGCGCAAAAAGGTGCGGAGGAGGAGGCGCGGAAAATAGACGTAGAGCGGAGGGTCTAGCCCTAGAAATTGTCCATCCTGGTGGGTTAGCGTTCGTCATTGCACGCCAACGGCGGACTAACAAATGACGTCCGTCGCCTCAGCGAAAGCCATGTCTCCGCCCATCTTTGTGAAATTGCCGTCCGCAACCCATCCACGCGCGTCGGCATCGAGAGCGGTTCGCAGCTTGGCGCGAAACTCGTCGGCCGACGCCTGAACCCAGCCAGGCTCGAAGAGCAGCGTGTCCATCGGTATAAATGGCACGCCAAGCAGCGCTGCGAGAGCCGTGCCCGTCGTGGTCTGTGCAAACTACTTACGCAAGGGTTTCCCTATGCATGCAGACGATGACGCACCTTTCCCGAGCCTATACACCCAGAGTATCAGCCTATGATCGATCGATGCTACGCCAGGTTGGGCTTACCACTATTTCCGAGGATGTGGACGCGATAGTGCCCGTTCCCGTCGCCGAGAAGAGGGGGTGTTCTCCCTGCGCCGTCGGCGCCCACATCATTGGCACTGTTGGGAGCTCCTGGAACCGACATGGAAGCCTAGTCTCTTGCTCAGACGAGAACAAAGGTGGTGGGAAGCCAGCAACTTACGCGGACCCGAATGGCAATCCTTGAGTCATACACAAGTCCGGCACCGCGGGCCGGAAAGACACGAGGCGCCCATATTTCAATCTAATCAATGGATCAACTTATCAGCGCAGTGGCATTGCGGCGCAGTGGGTCGCAGCACCCACACCACCGCTAGGAACCAGTGAAATAATCCGCCGTAAGCTGCGGCGCATGCTTCTCGCTCGCGTGTTCGCGACTTGGTCTTCTATGATCGTCACACGCGCGCGCACTTTTATCACTGCCATCTCGGGCGAGTTCTTCTTCCTCGGTCTTCCTTCCGTGCACCACGCAGGTTGGCCGGAGAAAATACGATGTGATGCAGAAGCGATTGCACTGCAGTTGCGTATAATCTGTGCTCGGGAACCTAAGCAGAGCCGCAGTGACTCCCACCTCTATATCGCGCTGCTTACCTTGCAGTCCGTCTTCGTCTGCGCTGACTGGGCGTCGTCCGGGAGGATCACCGGCGCGAAGTCGCGTGGTACGTCCACGGACTCTGTCTTATTCGGTGGATCTTCTAACCAATCTCCACTGCGAGTAGAGTCCGCGTGTCTGCGGCGCAGTGAGATCAGGGCGGCGGCGAGCGCTGCGTCTAAATCTTCTTCGCTTCTCGCTGATTGACGGGCGGCCTGTCGTCATTGTCTGTTGCAAACTCCCCATAGGGCACTTGAATTGAAGGCTTGGGGTGATGTGTCTGCTTCATGGGCACTCTCGTAACCTCTGGCTAGTCAAAGGCGGGGATGCAGATCCCCAGGAAATGAAGGACCATGTGTTATTTACTGCGTGCTGTGCTTTCTGGATTCTGAAGGGAAAATGTCAAGACAAGCGGGTCTTTACTACGTTCCCAGAGAAGATCGGCCATCATGGTATTACAATATCACGTCCAACTTCGGAGTAGGACATCAAATAACTGAACCGTTCCCATAGATATGTCTGGAGAAATCCTGGTTTCAAGTCAGTCTCAAGCTCCCGCTGTCGGGATTTCTGGGCTTCCCACTATGCTTTCAGGAATCTCATATGTCATCCTCTGCGCAACAGACGGGATCTCTCCTGACACTCTCGCCCCCGACTTGTCCTAGTGAAGCTGATGTCGTTGGTCTCGCTCCGGCAGGTCCACCTGCGCGCTATATTTACATTATGTATACGTCCGGGGGACAGGAATCGTGATACTACACGCCCTGAAAATTGAGCCTTCAGATTCACCTCAATTATACATTACAAAAACGATGTTCTGGTGCTCGGGGACCCACGCTGTGGCTGTGGCAAAATGCTGGTTTCCATCCTTCACTTTACGCCTCCACCTTCCGACAAACTGGCACTCCACTATGCTAAAAAAATTGCTTGCCAGCATGTCTTCTTCAGCGAAGCCGAAGGAATATTTCAAGAAAGTTCTCCTGTGCATCTCAGAACCTACCGGCGATCCAGCCTATTACTGTCCGGCCCCTCACCTGCCCCTGTCGAAGGGAATATCATCAAAAAAAGAATTTGCTCTGCACCTTCACCGCAGCGCTACCGGCCAGGCCCACGGTTCAAACGTGGAATACACTTGCCAAAACATATACCATCCGGTATCTGGTTCTATCACAGGGACTGTTCTGGATTTTGACGGGAAGTGTGCGCCACATCAAAACTGCGTGTGTTGTATCTTGGTTTTTTGGACAGATAACTATAGCGCGACGGCTGAGGAACTATTATTGGTGCCCATACACGTCCTTGGGGATAGAGTGATATTCAATACGGTGGTACCTGGTATTTCGAGACATCATAGCAATCACATCCACGTTGTATCGATCCCCAACGGTCTATTGGAGCAATCAGAATGGATCAGTAAAGAAAATAATCCATTAGCGTCTACATTAGAAGAATTTCTCGACAGTATGTATATTGTTCCGACATTAATGAATTTTCTTCCTCTTCGATTTTGGTAGGCTGCTCGGCATAGACGCTGCGGGGAAATTTGCCTCCCGTTTCCCTACTGACTGCATAGCGGATTGGAAGACGCTAAAGCGATTTTTCAGGATGGTGTAGATTTCGAGATCAAAATTTAAGCATTGTAGCCCAAGCGGCTCGACCCGCAGCGCCCCCTTGGAATACAGATTGGAGAGCGTATTTTTGAGCGGCTTGCTCAAGTGGCTCCCACAAGTCAGCGCCTCGGCAAGAGCTGGCCAGAACTGCCGACTTCCTGTCAGTGGATATCTCTTGGTTTTTAGCATGGGAAAGCCCCTCACAATATGATCGATGTGCTCCGCCGAAATTCCCTCGGGGCACTGCGTGCGTATGTCAATCGCTTTGTAGAGTCCAGCGTAAAAGACGAAATCGTGCGTCGTGTAGAATAGATGGAATGTACGGCCATATAGCGGAATAAAATCAGAGCCATCCGTCCAAGTTGTATATTCGGTACCATTAAACAGGTGCATTGGGCCTAGTGCGATTCCATGCACATTATCTGTAGAGCACCATGCGATGCGACCAGGGAGGCATAGTATATTTGCAGCTACTCTTTGAAAAGGAAAGTCGATTAGGTTTATGGAAAGCGTCACGGGATATACAAAGCGTACTCTTTCAACTGGGGATCCTAGTAGCGAATACGAATATATCAGTAATTTTGTACAAGGCACTGGGTACTAGTCTCGATACATACTGCTGCAACGTAGGTTTTTAAATCCATGGAGTTCAGGCCAATTGGCTCCAGTTTATTTTGTCGCAGTCGTTCGATGGGCTTTGGGAGCACGGACATAAACTGATAGACATCCTGACGAGTGTGCATTATGACCTGCGCCTTACCATCAGAGATCGCGTTTCCGAGACGAATGACACTCGTATGACTCACCGAAAGATCAAGAGGCGCAGTCGTCGCGGAGGGGACAGCCTCCTTTCCAGGGCGTATTTCAAGTTTTTTCTCTTCGAGATTCTCTATTTTCTGTTTAGCCCCCTCATACCGTTGCTCCAAGTCATACATTTTGATCTCTAGCGCCTTGAAAGACTTTTTTGCAAGATTTACCCAAGATTTACCACCAAGGTCAGCTCACAATGGGCTCGGTGAGAGAAACAAACGTTACATTGCGAATATGATGTCTGGCCTCCTTTTGAGATTTGTATTTTGCGTAGTACGTTTCATATGCTTGTTCGAAATTTCGCGCCTGGTCATCCGCACTTGCATCAGTTGACACTGATTTCTCCGTGTGTTCAAGTTGCCTCTCCGATGGTATGTTGCACGAAGCTTCGGTACGTTCCTAGAGTTCCGCCATCGTTTACGGCTCATATTTTACATCAGAATAAGCAGCCAACGCACTTGTTTGACCCCAACTTTACTGTCTCGCAGTTCTTCCAAGCTATCCCGGAGGCGATGGTTCTCAGCGCTCACGGCCTCAAAGTTGCGCGTCATGACCTCCAGCGCATATTCCGCCGCGGCCGCCCGGTCTTTATCAGTCTATTCGACTTCCCTCATTAGCCAGGAATATGCGACAAGACAGTCGATAATGTAACTGACTTTCACCTCGTCCTCGGCTTCCTTTATACGCGCGCGGGCGAGCTTGAGTTCCTTTCCCATTGCCGAGAGCATCTCGGCCAACAGCTCTTTATCGAGATTTCCAGCATCCATAGTACAATCAAATACCGAGGGTTCAGGCGAGATGAAAAACGAGGCGAGACAACACAGACGAAGGTTGATAGTTGGAAAGTAATTTGACGAATAGGCACGTCGAAGCAACCTTACGTACAAAAATGCAGGGTGAATAATCCGGATACTTATTATGTACATGTCATAACCGAAAGCCAAAAGTTGATGCACTTCTTCCTCTTTGATTCCTCGACCAATTTCGAAAACAGGTAGCAGTCCGACTGCTCAGTGTAACGTTATTCTAGCTGGAATGGAGAGTGTACCATGCACTCGTTTCTTCCCCGCCTTCTTCGCCTTCTTGCATGGACTTGGTTGTTGTTGTTGTTGTTCATTTTCCGGGAGATATGCTCGTTTTACTCCTGATTTAAACAAGTTCATAGTGGATTGCACAGAAATAAACCGACTGTGTAGCGTTGGTGTAGCGAGTTGTAAATTTTGATGTCGAAGTCGATGCATTGGAGCCCAAGCGGTTCCACATGCAAAGCCCCTCGTGTATAAAGCCTTGTCACACATCTGCCGAACCTTTTCGATTGCGTTTGCTTGGCTACCGACGTCACGTGCGTAGCCGGGAAGAGCCGGTCGCAGCGTCCAGCTGAGCGGGCGTTGAAGGGTGAAATTTTCCGCCTGCCCTTTCACCACATTTCGCGTATTTCATCTCCCTTTCTTTCCGTGAACATCCTTTGCTACGTGGCCCCAAAATGGCCCATAAAAGTAGTTTACGCACATACATTGCAGCTACAACCTAAACCTAAAAGTACACATATGTACACAGCAATCAAATTCACGTTCTTTGGTTTAACATACACAATCAGGCTCAAGAGCATCATAAGTGTACCAATCAAGTAATATTTCTAAGCAGGCATAGAAATTGTACAAAACTAAGATCCGTAAGGCTCTTGTGATGATCTGAGTTGAAGGTTAGAGAGAGGACAGCGCTGCGACGGACCCGCCCACCCAGCGGCTCCGTTCTGCCGGCGTTCCGCGTCAGCTTCGCTGACCCCAACCCAACCTAGGTCCCTCTCTACCCCTCATCCTCGAATCACACGGACGCGAGACGAAGCTGGACAGTGAGGTTTGATAAAATTCTATGCGTCTTTCAAATTTGGGTCAATAATGAACGATTTGACTCTTATCTAGACAAATATACGGGACTCACTTCTTCTGGACATTGTTTCGCCGATATTCCTTGAGGACAGTGTTTTCGAAAGTCTATGGCCTTGTAGTAACCCGCATAAAACACGGACGTTCCCGCCGTGTAGAAGAGATGAAATGTTTTCCCATAAAGCCCATCGAATGCCTGGCTCATTGTCCATTCTGGAGAACCAGGCTGATCCTGAAGATGCATTGGCCCCAACGCGATGGCGTGTACTATTTCCGAAAGGCACCAAACTATGCGATCAGGTAAGCATAAGAAATTTGTCCCCATGCTAATCAAACAACAGAGGAGTTAGCCCAAGGTCAGCCAGAGCGTAAAATTTGGAGGATTGAACAGCACTTACTGTTGTGTATTGGTGTCCTAAACAAATGTCGAAGAAATAAGGTATGAACATAATATGTCATCTCATGCATCTTACAGAAACCACTTACACATTCGATATATGCTTTTAGCTCCAAAGAAGTCAGGCAGACGGGGTCGAGCTGCTTGTGTGACAAACGCTCGATAGGTTTCGGAAGCGCTGACATGAATTCTTCAACATCCCTCTGGGTAGATAGAATCTACTCCGAGGTACGGTATTGAGATAAGATATCGACACTTTTGGGGTACTCACCGTAGGCCTTGCTGCCTCCTGAAAAGTCATACACAAGTTTAGTACAGAGAGTGACGGCGAGGAAGATCCATCAATTCCACTGACAGCCTTGGCATGTTCATCAAGTTTCTTCGTTGCCACTTCCAGCTCCTCTTTCTCCACAATCAAATCTGACAATACTTGCTGCAGCTCGGTCTGTGCCTATCAATCGCCTACTTTCTGTTTTCATCGTTTCCTAAGATGAGTAATTTACTCACGTCCTGCGCACAATTTTCGCTCATCCTCAGACCTTGCTCTAGTCGTTCTTTTTCTTGCTCAATTTTGGCCCTGAACTCATCGAATTCCTGATAAACCTTTGATGAGATATATCCAAAGAACATTAGAGGGAATTTACGTCGCGAAGCTGTCTCTTTGCCTCTTTTTGAGCCTTATATTTCTGATAATACAACTCTAACGCTTGCTGAAGCGCCGGGACGTCGTTAGTTTCGGCCGAGGCAGGCTCCGTCGAGGCAGTCTCTGTATGCTGTTTGGGGTCAGGAGAGTTCCCTGCAATCGTCCCATCCACTGCTTCCTTCTCAAAAGCTAAGAAAGTCGACAATATGTGATACCGAACACTCACCTCCTTAATCTTCGCCTTACTATCTGGGAGTTCCGCTAGATTGTCCTTCAGGCGGTGATTCTCCGCACTTATCTCTTCAAAATTCTTCGTCATCACTCGGAGTGCGTACTCAGCCGCATCTACGCGGTTTTGGAGAAGCTAGAAGGAATGGACAAGCGTCAGCGATATAAAATCGAGCAGAGATAGGTCTATGTCACCTCCGCCTGATTTTCCATTTCCTTGATTTTAGCCCGCGAGGAAGTCAGTTCTTGGGCCATCTGAAAGACCATGTCAGGGACCAGCTCGAGATTGGGAGGATCCATGGCGAAGTGAAGTGGGGAACAAAACAGCGAAGTAAAGAGCACAGAGGTTGGTGATAGTGTGAACAAATGGGAGGGTTTACCTCTTCATTACGTACAACGGAAAGGGGAAGCGCGGGATCGCGCAAATCGCGCGCTGGAACAAAGCTTACACGAACGTCGTGTCAAATGAAGCTGGCCGCCATTAGAGATTCAGAAACCTAGAGACAAATGCTAAACTACGATAAATAGTGCAAAATGGTAAACAGATCAGGGACCGTCCGAATGTTCATCGACTTCCATTGAAGCCGACTCTGAGCCGTCAACATTAGGCGGATCCACATCGGAAGCTTTGCTCGTCTGGCGCGATACAGGTGAGGGTGGCTGTGAGCGACCCGACGTAGAAGTGACGGTGAGCTGTGAAGGTGAAGAACTAGGGGAGGAAGCCAAAGATGAGGGCTGCATGGCTTTCTCCCTCTTGGCACGCGCTGAGAGGTTGAAATGGCCACATTTGGGACAGAGGTATTCTACAGAAGGACATTAACAACGATCTCCACATACATTTGACAGCGAAAAGCAATGAAACTTACGAGTTTCCTCCCACATGCTTTCCTTCACGAGACCGTTGTGCATGAAACACTTCTCGCATATCAGCGCGTAGCGGGAGCTCGGAGAAGCGATATTCGGATCGTCCTCGCCCAAGAGTGCATCCGCCAACTTGTCATACCATTGCTTACGTTGGGGAGGGGCTGGTTGAGAGGGTGTGGTGGCTACAAAAAGGAATATGAATGACATGAATATTACGGTGAAGTGAATGGCGCGTACGAGGGTGTGCAGCCTGCAATCCGGAACGAGGACCGGTAGTCATGGGGTTGGTCCCGTTTGGTATCGGACGACCTTGCGGAGTCTGCGGGACCTGGGCGGGCGGGAAGCGTTGACGAAGAGGCGTGCCAGCCGGAGACGATTCGTCATATTTCTGAATGAGGTCGCGAGTAGAGTAGTAGTTGGTTTTCTTCTTGATCTCCTCTACTTTGTCCCGACGCTTCTTCATCAGATCCTTGACAGTTTTCTCTGATGTGATACACTCAGGCGGAGCTTACAGATAACGTCTGATGAAAAAAAGCACCTTCCGCGTCTCCCTTACGCATGTACCAAATCTGAACGACCCGGCGGGTGAACAAGATACTGCGGAGTGTATCAGCCATCTGTCCGGCACGGTTGGGGAAGAGAACGCACATAATTGGACCAATGACAACTGGGGCTGCTTTGATGGCCCTCCTTACACTTGGTCTGGTGGCCAATTGACCACGGTTGAGGTCCGGTAGTATATTCATGTACCACAGACTAACATAAGCAACCCATGCCGCTAATGTGTACAAAGTGACCAGTAATGTTGACCGCCGTTCCCGCAGGCGAATCTCTGACAGTTTGAGTTGCCTCTTCTGAATGTCATTGGCTAGATTCGATAGGACAGTCTCGTAGTCCTCTTCGCTCTTCTGGTGCCGAGTTGCTTTGTTTGAGCTATCTAAAAACACGAATACCCAAAGGAAGCTCGCACCTTCGAGAAAATACGACGTATGAAAGACATTTGGGGTTAATCAGACAGCTTTCGGAAGGACTTTCAGAATCCGTGGGCTATGGATGTGGTGGCATAAAGCAAAACGGGCAGCATGTTCGTCGTTCGACTGCGTCACAACATGCTCGTGACCCTGTTGCACGTGACCCGTTTACGACGTCATTTGGGCCTGGCGCTAATTCAGGATTATTTAGGCGCTTACCATAAACATGGCCCTGAGGGATGCGGCCGTTCCGGATTCACCTCTGCACGTAACAAAAACAATAGTTTACAGTTTTCCTTCCTGAATTCTTTATTATGGATTATATGCCAAATTTGAATCATAAAAAGTGCCGCTCTTGAGCCAAGTTCCGTTCTAACATGTCTCGATACAATTCAACTGGCGACCTACCTGCAAATATCGCATTCTTAGGTATAGACTATAAAGTTGCCCGGACCAACACATGGCATGGAAAATAAGCTCAGAGGCTACCGAGGGTTCTCTTTTAATGACATCTGGTACATAAGCCGCCCGCAAAGGCTTTGATAACCTGATTATAATCTCGGAGGGCTCGTGGCTCTTCAGAAAACGTGGCAAGCCGATCTATTCTGAAGCCGCTTCTATTTGCAACATGGTGAAGATAATCACTGGGGAACAGAGATGGCCGTGGTTTTATCCTTGTGGGCACACCTTTGCATACATCAAGTCAGCCGCGTTGATTTCGGATTTGCCTATTTTTAGAGCAAATATGTCGTGACTTTGCATACCATTATTCCAAAACTGAACAGTACATGCAGCTAATAAAGCGCGACGCCGTGCTTCCTTCATTTTCTAGAAATACGGCCGTTTTAAATTCTCAGGGAATCTCGACAAATTTTCAGTAAATGCCGAGAGTAACAGCTACAATACTAGTACACTCTATTTTCGAACGCTACGCAGTTGCATATCCACCGAGAGCGCTCGTGGAGCCGATTTTAATGAAAATGGAGACTCTCGAAAGCGTCAATAATAATTTCCCCGCGCTGCATAGTACTATGTAACCCAAAGCCCAAGTAGGAATAATATAAATCCGGTAAACCAAACCAAAGAATAGCGTACTCCGTGGCTTATTGATCATTGGGACGGTCTATAATTGAAGACGAGCGCAAACCTGAGCGCAAAGGCAGGGCAATCGCTCGCATTACCAACCAGTTCAGAATGCACTATTCAAATGAGAAATCTCCCTTATACGCGGCACTCTCAGGTAGTACCACTGAGAACCGAGTTTCGAACAATCTTCTGTTATTATTCATCTCCAGAATGCCTCCCATAGGAATCATCAGTTTAAGATGTTAAGGTATGGCACAGCCTGACATACTAGTACACCGTGCGAGATATCGTCCGCCCATGGCTAAGTAATAATCCGGGCCTTCTAAAGCGCGAGGCAGTCTTTAGCTTCCTGCCGCTGCCAGAGCCAATGGCAAGCCTTAGAAATCTGGCCAAATAGTCCTGTTGCAAGCTCCGAATCTCTATTCACACAGTAATTTTGTGCATTAATGCGACGTTGCTTAAAATCCGAAGGCGAAAGAAGTTATGTATCCTATACTCTCCGACCGCCGCTTCTCGTGGGATGAGAGATGGCAGGCTAAATATGGACCTACCGTTAGGAGCACTGCAGTTTCTTGAAACATGAAACGCGACCTCAGGCTCAATGGCCTGTTCTTCCTGAGCAACAGATTCCAGCTTATTTCCTTTTTGCAAGGCTCGTTTGGACTGACGGTTCAGAGTCGATCAAGCTTGATGAAGCGCCCAAACTCTGCGCATGAGGCTGCCAGAGCTAAAACAGACAGCGGGGTGCAGATCTGCCGCGCCGATCTGATTCCGCCTGTTCCGTGCCTGAGGTTCACCGGGATTCCGACAACTCGCAACCCTCACATCAACCCTACACACCCTCTTGTCCTTTCCAGATTAAACATTGGCTAGAGGGACGCGCAACCCACCGGCATCGACGCGACCATCGTCAGAGAGATGGGGGTCGGGCGCGCCCACGTCAGGACCGGCAAGCGTGTCCCAAACATATCGTTAACATCAAATGCGGCGCATTCGCGCCTTACGGCGAGTCCTGGCCTGCATGTGTATTTCCCACACGGTTGCGACGGGAACTGTCGGATGTCTGCTCGTCGCAACGCGAGCGCTCTGAGCAGTTTTACCAATCGTGCATCGTCGCTCCCCGCCAGGTACGCGGCCACTGCTCGGTGTACATATAGTATATACTCACACAGTGCCTTGGGGACGCCTATGAGCTTTCTCTTGTATATCTGAGGTGGCAGAACTGCATCTTCTCGAAGGACTCTTTCAGCTTTTGCAGGCGTCGCCGAGAAGAACCAGTCTAACTGCACTAACCACTAATTTCCATGAAACACCATTGGAGGAGACCTCGGAGAGGCGTCGGCCTTGGCATATATTTATCATCGGATGCTTTCAGATGTGGGCACACCCGCCGGGGAGGAGCATATGCTGCCGCACAACACTCGATGTAATGTAAACAGGAGGCGGGGCATTGAGGCCCGGAAACAAAGCGACTATAGCGCGCTGCACAGCAGTGCTCAATAATTCGAGTGTCGAGGAATGATGAGGGGATGGACACGGGTTGGGTGTGTCAATATGCGCTCCAACGCCCAACCGCTTCTTCGAGAAATGCCACTAAATATGCATGATCTCGGCTTGTATCCGTTTTGTTTGATCAGTTCATGCCGTAAGACCGCCCGTGACACAAAGGTGTCGTTCTTTGATTCTTTGAAGATACCTTTCATTGAATTTGAAGCTCTGCTGCCTGAGAGATGTCTATTTCAGCGTCTGATATTAACAGCTGGTTGACATTTTGGAGTTGTTTTTGAGGCTTGGGAGCCGGATAGCCGAGTTGGATGTTCCGGCGTGACATCCCGAAAGTATCGGCTTGGGGGAAACCTTTAGGTTGCCTTACGTTACCGACGCATGCTTAGACCCAAAGGCAAAGGATTTGAAATGGGATCTCCATCAATCTGGACCGCTTGTAAATGGGGTTGGTCACAGATTCTATTTCCAGAAATGGGCCAAGGTCTCGACAAGACGCCTGAAAGTGACGCGGATGATCGTTCTTTCTTTGGGCCCTGAGGTTAGTTCATTCGTCCATCCACGCAAACGGTAAACGTCACAGGCTCCCTCTCCAGATCTCGCCCTGCATGGAGTTCAATCTCAAATCTCGGCAAGCGACTTTGTCATCGACTTGTTCTCGGTCTTCGCTATATAACCGAGTCACAATCGTTTATATATCCTTCCACCTCTGGTTCCTAGATCATTCCAATGCACTCTACTCGTCAGCCTTCGATTACATTTACGCCTCCCGACAAGAATCAATCGATCTCCTCTTCTGCAATTAACTCGGGAATGATTTGCTCGTCGTACCCCTCCTCCGGCATGTACACAGGCGCGCCGTCAGGCACTAGCTCCTCGGGAAATTGGGCACCCAGCAGTGAGTAATTCGTCGTCGCCATCGTTTGTCGTGATGTTCATGATTTTTAGTTCAACGTCACCAATACAATAGCGCGGACTCTCTTGTGTGCCAGGATCAGCAGCGCTCGCGCTGGCAGCAGGAAACGACCTATCGCCGCGAACGGCGTTCAGAGTGTTCGAGCGGCTCCCCTCCAGGTTCGCTGCATTCCCACCACTCTTCCCACCATGAGGGTTCCCATTCGCCGTATTCAAATTCATCGCATCTTCTTCGTACCACTCAATACGATGGTATGTACTCGCGCCCTTTGTCGACGGATGTGCCGTCCTCGGTTTCAAATTGGGCTCCCTGGGACATGGATGCGAGTTCTGCCGCCTCCTCGTCCAATCACTACCAACGGTTTGGCGACGATCAGACGTCGTGGAGCAACCATCTGAACCTCGATATGCCTCACCTCGACACTCAGGGTTATGATACGCTGCTGCTTTCTGGTTCAGAATCTTCCTCATCGTCTACTCTCTACACGCCCTCCTCCAACGACCAGTCAATTCCCCTCAACGGGTTTTCATTTCCCCATCGTCTCTCACCCGATGTTCCTTCGCCGTCTCCTTCCCCTGTGTACCACCATCACCTGAGGCAGCCAAGCTCCAGCTCCGGATCACCCTCTAATGGTCGCAATGGCGAAGCTCGCCCAGAGGCAGGCAAGGAGCCAGGAAAGTGCTGCTCTCACTGCCGAGCGACAAGTACCCCTCTCTGGCGGCGAGATCCGTCCACGATGAAGCCGCTGTGCAACGCATGTGGTCTCTATCTCCAGCAAAGGAACAAGCTTCGCCCTCAGGAGCTCATTGATGCCGATGATGACGGAAGCTCCTCTGAGGAGTCGGACCCCAATTATGTCGGGCCTGAGTGCAGCCATTGCCGCACGCACCACACCTCTGTATGGCGAAGAAGCAAAACCGGAGATCAGCTCTGCAATGCGTGTGGCGTATACGCACGTCTCCGGGGGAAGCCGCGCCCATTAACGCTCAAGAAAAACAAAATTAGACCGCGATCGAAGCACTCGCCGAAGTAACATATATTTCTAAAAGCTCTAATGCGTCACTTGTATATTTTCATCGGACATCTCCACTTCCTCGCGGACACTACCATTCCTCGCTTTCGGACTAGGCTGTCGCATAATCACCTCACCTCTGCCTCCTCTATCAGCCTATATATCCCGTCGGACAATATACATTCACGAATAATTACGCTGATTGCTATTCATAACCTAGTGGACATTGTAACCAAATGGACAATATTCTGTACTAAATATTTGCACTCTACGGACTACCCGATGTACTACATAGTATATCACCTATCCATGGTTATATCCTTACGATGAGCATTGAGTACCAACTAGGCAAATCTCTCCTCTGCCTTAATTGGGCTGTTAAAATTCCAAATGAGGATTTAATCCTTATTCAGTATCGCTTGATAATCTACCTCCTCCAATATGGGGATGGAGAACCAACGTCAGTCAGCACTGAGCGCTCAGCAGGCGTATTATGAAAGGCGTATAGCTCTTTGAAACTTGAAAGGCTACAGAGGGGACATTACAACTCTGAATGGGTTGGTGCCTTACGCGTTACGGGCGGTTCGCTACTTTTGTCGACGGGGGCAGTCGGCTCCCGTTCCGATGACATGATGTTGACACATTGGAGAACAAAGATGAGTCACATTTGAATTCGACTGGAGGGTCCCGGAGGATGCCCGTGAGTCACTCCCATAAAAATTCAAAAAGCCTATCGCCTCCAAAAAGCGGAAGTGCGCCACGACGCGCAGTAGGCGCGCAGCTTGATGAACACAAGATGCTTGGTGAGCCACGGGCGCGACGCACTGCGCACGAACGCGTGCGCTCATACACCAGAACGCGAAATCCATCAGGATGCACAGTCCCGCTTTATGAAATCCCGCGAGTCAAAGCGAAGTAAAGTTCAGGAACGCGCCTCTCTTCGATCTCTGTAGATCAAAGATTTGGGCCACATACAAAGGCATCGAAGCCGGGATATGGACGGGCTTGTATTCTGATGCTCACATGGTAGGGTGGGCACCACTTGTACCGCATGATACACGTATATCCCTCACTGATTTATCATCCGTCTGATGCCGTCTTAGGGCTGTGAAATCTCCTGAACTTTGTAATCGCGTAGTCGGCTTGCGGAGCGGTCGAGGCTGTCAGGATTCCGTAGGCTTCCAACCATCACTGCGGTTAGTTCCCCGGACGCGCAAAAGGATGCTGCAGGCTGGATATGTTGTCAGCGAAAGACAAAAACTGAGAAACGTTCAAAACGAGTCGGCGCCCTCGGGCAAGTCCGACGCGTGCGTGCACATATGCTGAAACAGCGGATCATCTGCGAATTGGGGCATCCTGACAAGACAGATGCCACCGAAGTGGCACTGGGACGCGACCAGATGATTCATAGAGCACAGAGCCTTCCGAACAGGTCGCAGGATGACTGGTCATGAATTGATCTAATCTTATCTATTCTGCCGATATTTGAGCGAGGCTCATTGGTCCTTCCGGTAATCTACTACTGAACATATTCCTTTGATACTTCACGTCCAGAGTTTCGATGTACATTACAGTGCACGGATAACAATAGCTAGACGGCCGCATAAAATTTTCGTACACCACCTTGGGAGCATCACAAAATGAATTGCAGGCTACTCAATTATAACAGTCGGTCACCAGGCCACTGCGCCGTATGTAAGTAACATTTATTCTCAGCGAGCACAGCAGATGTCAGGTCTCTCGCAACCGAGAGAAGAGTACCTTGTGAACTTTAATTAGTATATCAGCATCATCGACGCTCCCGTCGAGCCAAAATATGCCGCAGTCGATGCCGCAGTCGAGGAATTCCGACAGACACTATGCGCAGCGAGTGCTTATAATAAAACCGGTATTCAAACATAGATCGCTTGCAAAGCAAGTTGTGGGTGTAAGTCCGTGTCGGCCAGGTAGGCGCTCATGCAGACCGCAGCTCAATCGCAGCTCGCATGTCCGGCCGCCGAAAGCATTTTGCGTACCAAATTGTGAACATGTAAGCCTCACAATGAGATCCCGAGCTCGGCAAAGCCCGTAACTATGTTGTGGGATCAATGTGGGATTCCATTCTACCCTCAGGGAATCAGGAAGCTCGGCTTCAGCCTTGTCGAGACATGAGAATACTTCATGCTGGATCCAGCCTAGAATTTGTTCTAAGCCAGTGCGGCCCTTTGGAATGCGGACCATCGAGCCGACAGCGGTGGAGCCGTTGAACACTGACTCGGGTATGTAAATCTGTTTTCGGAGAGTCCTCATGCGTAAGTAATGAGAGCACTATTCAAGCGCTGTTCAATAGAGTGCGGATATAAAAAATCATACGAAAGGTGTGACTTCCGATCTAATAGGTCACTGACTCACTTATGCTACAAATAAGACAGGACAGAATTTTTTTTTGACTGTTGAACGTGCTCGTGAAGGTAGAAGCTTGTTAGAAGCTCCAAAGAATTGCCAAGGAATCTCTTCACAAGCTTCTGAAAAACCCACAGAGGGATCCTACTTCGAAGTGATCCCAAAAGATAAAATTAAGCTTACCCCAGCTTACATTCTACTCGCGACGGATGCACGGCACTCCGAGGGCAGTCGACGACAGGCTGAAAAGACGTGCCACTGATCCCGGGCCGATACGGACCGTAACTCATCTTACATAAAACCGAATGGCCTCGGTACACAAAACCATACAAAGCCACGCTTTGCCGGACCTGACAAAGCCAACGGAAACTCTTTCCACCCCGACCGTGGCCCTGTGATAGTAGCTGGTTCTTTGCGGTCACTCCCCTCCGCCATGGCTCTAGAATTCTTACAGGGCATCTTCTGTTGCCACCGATCCCCGCAAGCCGTGCACGAAGACCAATATGACGAAACTTCGCACCTCATTCCTCGTGTGGTCGAACCGGCCGTAGTCTAGTATGTTTTCCCAAATTTCCTATGTTTTCGATCTGTTTGCTCACCCGATAAACTCTTTTTTTCTCGCTAGCACGGACAGGTCGCTAGACTACCAGCAATATCAGGCGCGGATGAGTGCAATTGTCCAGACTAACAAAGCGTATGTCGCACAGAATCGCGTCGCCAACTAGTACGCTGATAAGACCTTTGACCGCAGAAAAATGGTCAACGTCGCTTCTGCGTCCCCTTTCAACCTTAACAATCGGGATGTTTCTGTCGACGCGTCGGCCTCTCCACATCCTCGTTCAGAATCTCCCGAAGAACCGCAAGTGTATTACCACAGCCGGATATTTTTCGACGTCTACCCGAACCGGAATAGTGCAAGGAATAGGAAAAGGCATCCGTACCTCCCTGCTGGCGCTGATCCAAGTCAACTGGAGTACTCAAATGAAGTTGAGCGCAGTGACGCCGGGCGTTCGCCAATAACCGAGCAGCCCCCCTTTTGGCCTATACCAATCATAAACGCACGGACAATTGGCGTGACGGAGTCAACTACAAGAGGGCGAACTGTGGAGCGTGTACTTCCGTCGTCTGCCCTTCCCTCTCCAACAACGGGGACAACGGAGACTAGGCTAGCTTCTACTTCCGACCAATCGCCCGGCGCCGATAACGCCCCTCAGAAACCTGTACGTAATGTAGTCAAATCGACACATGCCTTGCTCACGGGCGGTTTTCGTAGATCGCGGCTGCAGGCATCCAGTTTGTTCTTGACAGGCCCCTGATCATTGGCTGGGAAGGTGCATGAGGGCGCGTAGAGCCATACGCTTTGGTGCTGTCCCATCCTGTCCTTTTCATCATCCTGCGTCATTCATCTTGCCCCAATCTCTGGATCACCCCAACAATGTTTCGGTCGCGCCCCCCTTCCCCGACGCACCCGCACGTTGAAACGCTGCGTCATCCCATTATCATCGCTAATATCAACCCTCTACATCCAAGCTTCACTGCCGACCTCCGATGCCACGATCCTGTCACGACTTCACGACCTCAATATTTATCTCGGCCCAATTTGTCGTTCCCATCGCCTTGCTAATCTGTGTAGCTGCTTCAATATTTACTAGAATTGTCAACATCTTCTGATCGTGTCTTTCCCTATAATAGTTGTACTTCGTTCACTGTTGTGTTTTCGAATCTTTGTTTTTTTTTACTGTCGTGTTGTGTTTCCCTGGGTTCCTCTGTAAATTTATTTGATTAGATGCCGATTAGACTTCTTTCCCCTTATTTCGCGCTGGCGAGCTCCGCGTGCAAATTCTTGCTGTCAGAAGAGTGTCTTTCTTTTCTGTCAGCATGCTCGTCCATGTGTCCGTATAAATTTCGGAGTTTTCGTCGAGTGTGTTATTCGTGTCAAACTCCACCTTCGACTCCAATGCTGACACGTATTATTTTCCAAATCTAAGACTGCTTCCAGCACTTATTCTAGTTCTAAGCCCAAATTTCCTCGTTCTATTTCCCCTGATAGCCTTAGCGTGGCCCGAAGTATGGTGTGCACCGGAGAATTTGCTTCCAACTCAGGACCTTTACATTCAATACCACTACTACACGATGTCTATGTATTTGATCAAACACGGGCGGGTCCGACAGCCACCACATGAGCCGAATCTATTCATATAAAAGGGGGTGAAAACGGCGTTGCCAACTTGTTGCAAAATCGCGGTGACAGCAATCTATGCATGCACTTACATGGAAATATTGCACCTATTTGCAGCTGGAGGCGATCTTGGCAAATGGGGTGTGGGTGTCGCCGCCAAGGCCGGGCGGGAGATAGGCGCTCGTGCGACGTGGGCGCTTCCTTCCTTTAGGTTCCCGACATGATGGCATTTGGACGTGCCCTTGAACCTCAGTCGATGGAAGATGTTAAGTGTACTTTTCAGAGGACTCACGTAGTATTCAATACGGCGGTAGTTCGACGGAATATTAGATCGGTAAAGGGAGTAAGGGAATCGATTCTCTGAGCGTGTGCTTCTATAAATAGAAGGTCTACCGGTAGAAGTCATATGATGGTGTTAACTATCAATAACTACTCTATAACATTTCGTGTCTGTTAAAGTTAGGAGCAGGTTCGCGGGCCTTTTCGATCGATTTTGTGGTTCTCGTAGAAGTTCTTCGAATATTATTACTCTCCCCACCTATCAGATGACTTTCGTGTCTGGAAAACTTCGGAGAATGTTTTTAGGAGCTCCAATGCTTTTATAAAAAAATTACCGTCTTGACGCGAGCATTTGGAACATATCTGCAAAAAAAAATCAAGCCTGATGTTCATGAGGAAAGCGTATCCATAGGTAAGAATCAATTCCACTGGCGATTATTTCGCAGAGATATGTCGATGGATTTTTCTGAGTCGCTGTCCTAATGCCATACCCTGCTACTATAACTTCAACGTAGAACACGGTGAAGACGAGCCGGAGCAATATACTTACAACGTCACAATGTCCGATATAAAAATGGACGACCTAGCTTCCCGGCACTGAACCACGGGCCGAAGTCGTGTTAATTGTGGATCGCCGACGCGCATTCCGCGTTCCTGAAGAACAGAGAACGCGTCTTGAGGTAATTTATATACCCATGACCCTTGTTTGCGGAGAATATCGACGTCTGGCGCGTGGAGCGTCGTGATGGATGGGGCGTTATGGAGGCCTTCGAAGACGGTTCCACTGGCGGTGAGTTGCTTGGACGGGCCGCGGTGGACGACAGTTTCTCCCCGCTCCGTCCCTGTTCTAGCTCTATAAAATAACTCCAGATCTTATGTTCGTCGAAAATTATCCGTCTAAAAGTTTGCAACAATATGGTGCTCAAATCTACTCTCGTGGCGCTTGCTCTTTCCCTGCCAGCATGGTCTGTATGTGAGTTGGCGTACTAGTCCGCACACCTATGTGAAGACTAATCGAATATCATCTTCATAGCCGTACCTACCCTGCCCCCAGCTCAGCTCTGCCCTCAAACACCCTCTAATATACATCTTACTACGGACACCTTCCTACCAAATCCTTTCAAGTTCGTTGACGGGGCTCCGGTGGACACCAAGGAGGCATGGTCCTGTCGTCGCGATGAAATAAACAAGCTCTTCCAGGAATATGAATTGGGAACTCTACCTGGCAGGCCAGAAAGCGTAAAGGGCACCCTCGTTGGAGAGACACTCGTAGTCGATGTTACCCACGCAGGGAATTCCATTTCCTTCAACGCCAGCATCACCTTGCCCGTAAACGGCACCGGTCCCTTCCCCGCCGTGATTGGTGTGGGCGGCATCAGCCTCCCCGTCCCTGCCAACGTCGCCACCATCGTGTTCGACAACGACCAGATTGCCCAGCAGAACGACGCCACTAGCCGAGGACTAGGCGATTTCTACACCCTCTACGGCGTGAACGCGACCGCGTCATCCATGACCGCGTGGACCTGGGCAATCAGCCGCATCATCGACGTCCTCGAGACAAAACCAGAGTCCAAAATCGACCTCTCGCGCCTTGGGGTCACGGGATGCTCGCGCAACGGGAAGGGCGCTCTCGTCGCTGGGGCCTTCGAGGAGCGCATCCTCCTTACCATCCCGCAAGAGTCCGGCTCCGGCGGCGAAGGCTGCTGGCGCATCTCCGACGCAATGTTCGCCACTGGCATCGTCACCCAGACCGCGTCTGAGATCGTCATGGAAAACGTCTGGTTCTCGCTCAACTTCGCCAACTACGCCAACAACGTCACCCTGCTTCCCTTCGACCACCACATGCTCGCCGCTATGGTCGCGCCAAGACCCATGTTCGTCATCGACAACCCCGACTACGTCTGGCTCGGCCCAGAGTCCAACTTCGGGTGCATGAAGACGGCCAACAAGGTTTATCAAGCCCTCGGCGTTCCCGATTTCATGGGGTTCTCCGGCGTTGGAAACCACACGCACTGCGATTTCCCAGACACACAGCTAGACACACTCAACGCCTTCTTCGATAAATTCTTCTTCGGTAAAAATACCAACACCAGCATCATCTCCACTGACAGCGCTGATACACTTGCTTTCGTGGAGGCGGATTGGGTGAACTGGGAGGTGCCCCGTCTCCATTAATGCTTAGCCTAACGCAATCTCTGAATTCAATGTTTCGTATTGATTGAAAAAGTAATTGCACATATCTTGCCTCGAGTAAAACAATAGTTTCTGATTAAGTAGTTGTAATAACAACAAAAATTATGAACTCATTCTGCCCGCTTCCTGAATAGAACCTTCACGCTATGGTTTGGAACCGAGTGAGATTCAATGATCAACTTGGCGGGATATTCATTTTTCTCAAGTTTGAAATCGTAGTGGGTAATGAGGTGCGCCATCATCAGTTTGAGTTCCGTTGCTGCAAAGAATCGGCCGGGACTATGCGGACATAAAGTTCAAGCTATGACTTCGAGAAGTCAACACCGGCCCGACGCACCAAGCTGCCCTCCCGTGGCCAAAGGGGTGATAGTCGATAGTCGGCCCTGTGACCAGCGGCTGGTCCTCGCCTGCTTCGCGCGCATGTCGGAAACCGTTAAACTCACCCGCATGAGGGTACCGTTCGTCATCTAAGTGACGTGCGTATACGTTGATGCCTACCGACGTCCCTTTCGGTACGCAGAGTCCGTCCGAGAACGTGAAGTCGTGAAGGGTGGTCCTGCCTACGGGGACTAGAAAAATAGCCGGCGGTATAGAGTTTTTAGACGCGAAGCTTTACAAATGACAACGACTCACGCGTCGACAGGAAATGCACTCTCTGTGATTCACGAAAATAGCTATCGAGCTTGTGCATCTTCGACAGGGCGTCCTTCGTCCACCCTTCTGCTTTGGTAACGGCCTCTACTTCCTCCCGAAGTTCTTGTGCATTTTCGGGGCTCAGACACAGCTGGAAAAGCGCGGCAGTAAACGTCTTTCCAGAGAAAAAGAAAAAGATCAATATCAACACAGTCTCTGTCAGCGCATAGGTAACTCACAGCAGAAGAGGTATGGATAGCGCCGAAGCAGACCAAAAGGATTCTGCTACTGATATCACTAAGTGTGATCGGTTCCTTTGCTGCTCTAGCGCCGTCCATGAGCCATGAGATAACATCATTCTTTTGGGGAAACACGTTATTGCAAGTTGCAGAAAGCATAAAGAATGGCGCGTACCGGTTTGTCCGGCCAATCGGCACCGTATAACTGTTCTTGCTCAAGTCTGTGTCGAAGGATTGGTTCCACAAATTCTTCCATTTGAGCGCGTAACCCATGAACACCCGTAACAACTCTTGATGCGAATCTAAGCCAACGAAGTCTATCAAAAACAAAATCGGACAACATCAAAACAAACTCACGGCCTCAAAATTTCAGGAAAGAGTCTTATAAAGCGTCCCTTGAATATTTCGAAGGCAGCTTGTTCGCAGATGGACCGAAACTCTGCATTGTCGCCTACATCTCTGTCGTACGATACAGTGATGAACACGATAGAAAAAACTTACAGAGAGGTTTCCCCACAAAGAAACGGGACGTGATCTTACAGATCACATCGACCTGGAGATCAACCGCTGGCACAGCCACCCATTCTGCACAAAATTAGCAGGAGTATCTGCAAAAAGTTGGCATTATTCACCGTTTCCTCTGCAGGGAATACCGTCCTGGTAGGCATGTATAATTTGGTCGTGAATATCTTCAAACCGCGCCCCAATATTTCTAGTAAGGGAAGTCCGGATGACGCTGGCGTGATATTGGCTTCGAATTACAGGTTGTCCAAGGGTGTGCTTATATTGCAGAAACTAGAACGTTCGAAATAGCGGCTCGTCATCAGCTCTACCCCATACAACTCTGAAACAAATAACACACCGTCGATGTACTTTTGAAGCTGTTCAGCTTATCAAGGCTGGCGCGGGCGACGTCTTTGACGTGATGGTCTCCGTTCAATACAACGATCCAACCATCTATCATGGGAATCTTGAAAGCACCCCCGGGATACTGATAATACCGATATCAATGCGGTCACTGCATCAGATTCCAAAATCGACGAACCCTTATATAGCCCTCTTCAAGGATGTCTGTGACATGGAAGATGAAGCGCATCGATGATATCCAAGACAGGAACGGGTCAGAGTAGCCAACGGTGGGGATGTGGTCAAGCTAGAGCAAACATGTCACGACCGATATATCGAACGTGCAGAGCAAGGAACTCACATCACGTCTGCGAGTAGCATAACCGTAGACCACAATGGCGGACAGGACCGCCAGAAAAATGGTGGAGAGATCAAGCATAACGGGTGTGAAGGAAAATCGTACGTTCTACCGTCAAAGGCCCATGATAAACCTTTCCGCGAGGTGGGCCCTTACTTGCTGATTAGCCACCAGTTACGTACCAATATACTCCGGTATAGTCAGCTGCGGGGCTGAAGGGCCACGCTGAAAGGCCTAGCCAGGAATGTGGGCCCCCGGCAAGGAGTTGTGTGTCTGCACATGGGGTCGGCAGACTGTAAGTTTGCCGCATGTCCTCCGGTCTTATATCATCGGCTATCTAGCGGTATGTTCCAAAAAACGTGGGTAGTCATTTATGGCTTTAATACAAAAATAATGAATGTCCCTGCAATGCAATGAGGACGGACTTATCAAAAAGAAAAAACACGATTGAAAAGTCGTACCAGCTTGCTAATCATACTCTCCTCCTGAACAGCACTTTGGCCTTGTAGCTTGGAAGCGTATTCGCTTCGAAGATAATCTTTTTCGGGTATACGTCGTCCTCCAGCTTGAAATCATAATGTGTGATGAGGTTTGCCAACATCACCTTGATCTCGGCCGTCGCGAAAAAGCGGCCAGGACTGCATCGACGTCAGTTTGATTACAATAATGAAAAGCGCCGAGTATCAATGCAAGACATACCATGCCGAACGACCGTGACCGAAAGCATGATATTCCATCGCAGGTCCTGAGGCAAGCGACTGGCCTTGGCCCCCTTCGCGGGCATATCGGAAGCCATCAAAGGATTCCGGGCGGAGGTAGTGGTCTGCTGAGCGGTGGCGAGAAAACGTGTTGACACTTAAAGTAGTGCCATTAGGGACCACAAGGCCATCCGAGAACGTGTATTCTTTCAACGTCATTCTCACAGCCGAGACTGAAGGTGAAGCATTATAATCGCGCACAAGAAATTCGCAAGCAGAGTCGCTTACAACTAGCAATAGTGTGCATCCTCTGGGATTCCCGTAGATAGCTGTCCAATTTATGCATTTTTGTGATTGCAAGTCGCGTCCAGCCTTCTTCTTGCACTACCCCTTGAATTTCTTCTCGAAGTGTGGCGACGTCCTGGGGATTCAAACACAGCTGATACAAGATCGCGGTGAAAACCTATGCTATTCATAATTAGGTCTGAACGGACATGCTGGCAGGAATTGAACACGCACTGCTGATGTTGTGTGGATTGAAGTAAAGCTGATAAGAAGCACCCTGGTGCTGATATCGGCCACCGTCGGGGACTGGCCTGCGTGAATAGCACCATCCATGAGCCAGGTGAGGATATCATTCTAAGTTTTCGTTAATGATGTCGAACGAGCAATTCTAACGAACAAACGATCTACCGGCTTTTCCCCTGCCCAATCAGCATCGTCACGCGACTTCCGCTTCTGCCTGCCCTCGATTATCGGCCCAATATACTGCGTCATCCTAGCCCGTAGACCATGAACGTTTGTGATGAGTCGAGCAACGAAGCTAAACCAAGTTTACAACGCGATATTCATTTTATGGAATAACGAAAGACGCACGGCTTCAACGACTCTGGGAAATATCGGACAAAGCGCCCTTTGAATATCTGCACAGTGGCCTGTTCGCAAATGGCGCGAAAATTTGGGTCATCGCCTGATAGCAAACTGTCGGTCAGCACCATGCAAAGGTCAAAACGGAAACAGCGTACAAAGTGGTCGGTCAAAGAGATACCGCGATGTGACTCTGCAGATCATATCAACAGCCAGCTGGTACGCGGGTACAGGAGTCCAGGCTGTGTCAAATGTTCGCAACATATTTTAAATAAACATATATAGAGGAAATCACCATCTCCCTCGCAGGGTATACCCCCCTCGAAGGACTGCGCAACTTCCTCGACGATTTCGTGAAAACGAGCATCAATATTTCTTGTCAATGATGTTCGTATAACGGTGATCAAATTATGATGTTTCATTATCTTATCGCCTAAAGTGGCCTCAAATTGAAACGTCTGCGGAAATAATCAGTAAGTAGCAGGCATGACTCAAAATAAAGAACATAATAACATCTGCTAGAGCCATGACGCTGCTGAGCACGTTCGGGTCAGCCCCGCTCAGGTCGTTGATATACTGGTCGCCATTTAGCACGACATTCCATCCGTCGACCATGGCTATCTTGAACGCGCCATGCGGATACTGATAACATGATCATCAGCGCTGAAGACTCGAGAGAGCCTCTTACGGCTTACCAAAGTATATCCTTCAGAGATAATGGCAGGCGCATCGTAGATGTAACGTATGGCAGATATCCATGAGAAGAACGGGTCGGAGTACCCCACTGTTGGAATATGATCAAGCTGGCAAACCGGGGGATATCAGCGATCCAGCCAAACACGTATATGATATTGGAAGTTCGGAACTTACATCACGCCGACGGAAAACATACACAACGACGACAAATACTGAAATGGGCAGGAAAAAGGCTATTATGCTGTCGGACATGGTAGGGATATAGAAAATGTAAAAAGAGCGCGCTTCAATTAAGTATGTTCAACACGTTTTGTGGGTCGCGAGGCGCTTTATAAGATTGTTAATACCCACGGAAGCAATGCGTCACGTTCGCTTACCTTATTTATAAACCTTTACCCGCGAATGAGACTTCAACATCAAGTCAACGTCAAAAGTGCAGTTCCAGCCACACACAAGCTCGGAGTTGGCAGGGGCCGTGTGCGGTTAGGCGGAAGATGGTGTAACGAGCTGTTATTCGCTTCTACACTCATGATGTAACGCATAAGCGCTCAGATTTCGGGCACGAATCTGTCCCCAACGCGCCATTAGGACGGAACAATTCAGAGAATCAAATTTAAAGTCGTACCAAGTCTTCCAGATATATGCGCAGAATCTTGGTACCCCAGGGAAATTGCTTCAACGATTTATCCGGATAGAGAACACCTCGAGATTTGAAATTGAGTGCATACTGAGCAGAGCTATGGTTAATTCCAGCGCTGTCACCGCGAAAAAGAGCTCAAGATTGGCTGTCTTAGGCTCACCTCTTCGATAGCCCGCTGAAGGCACTAGAAAAACTCTGGCCCCGCGCGCCTGTATGCAGTATCGCCAGTCATCGTAGATCTCGAGTTGACGCAGGGCGCTGATGTGATAGATTGTTTGCAGTGCGCCCAAAAGTGATGTAGAACGCCGCTTTCTGCGCAGATCACGGACAAGAATGGGAGTACTTGAGGGACCTCACTGAGATCGGCCTAGCAGATAAAAATGGATCTAAATGCCCCATGCAATCAAGCTGTATAAATATAACGAGGTAAGCTTGCAGAATGAAGATGTTTTATAAAAATTTCGCGACGCAATTGCAGAAAGTACGCACAGGGATCAAAATGCGCAGAAATATAGAGATTATACGTCAAGGATAACAAAGAACGGGTATATGAAGTATTGCGCTCACCTTTTTTTCGGCCTGTATACTCTTTAGTGACCACCCAGGAGAACGATGTCAATGTATAATGATCAGGAAGAATGCTCTTCTCCAATCAGCATTCCAATACGTCAAGCCCCCAAGCCCAGAGAATGAAAGTCCTTAATCCAATATTTTCGATCGATTCCTACGCTTAAATTGAAAGATTAATCTGACAAGAAACAATGAGATCATACAGCATCGAAGGATACGCACCTCCTCTATTCCGTCCCCGATTCAGCCAGATAAAATGGTTAGCTCCGGCGAAAAGCACGCCAGCTCCATGAGGAAGATAAGAGGTATGTAGTACGCCTGCAGTGTCCGAAACAAGCCATTGTCGCAGTAGCAAAGATGCTGAGTACTTTTGAGTAATCTGGCATGACAGCGGAGCGAACCTCGACAGCGTGGGTTCGTCGGAGATATTTGATACTAATGGTCAGTCGGCGAAGATGTAAGCCCGAGTTTCTCTTTCGATGGTATATTCACGATTTGAAGATGTGCATATGTATGACGGGAGGACATAGGGACGGACCAAGTTGCCAATTCATTGTCATTGTTACTGTCAACGTAGAAAACACGATCACGTGGCACTCGAATCAGCGATAGGCGGTTACTTACCTTCCTCATAGTTTCAATCTTGTTTCAATCACTAGCCTTTGCGACCTCGACGTTCTCTCCGTGAATCAGCTTCGTATAAAATCTCAGATCTCATCTGCTAATATATTCTCAAGACAACTCATAAAGGTCATTGCCATTGGTTTTCACTTTAATTCTACGCTCGTGGCTTGCTCCTCAACATCAACAATTGTGCCACAGTGCCACAGCGTCTACTTCAAGAAAACGCATTGCTATGCCACAGTCATAGCACATAAATACGATACGTCTTTCTCAGATGGAATCTTCTGTCCCTTTCGATGGCTACATGGAGTCACGAAGTTTCTCCTCGAATTGTAAGACATCTTCGCATTACCAGTCCTATACGGTATTCCTCATTTTGTACCTCAAAAAGGTCACCCTCCCCCCTATTCCCGAGGATTTGCTCGCAACGTCCTGTCATCCAAGCAGCTCCATGCTTAAACACAAACCTCGCCGCAGGAAGCACTCCAAGGGAAGCAACATAAGCAGTGTTCAGCCGCTGGAAGGCGCTACATCCAAGGCAATTCTATCCACCACAAGCTCTACTTCGGAAACGAGTGCCAGTGCTGGGAGCAAGCGTCCATCAGATGCAAGTCTGTCTGACATTGCTCCTGTCGCAAAGAAAGGCCGCCTGGAAATCAGGGCAGACGAGTTACAACTCGCTACATATGCACTTGAAAGTCTCTTCGCGGGTAATCGTCACTATGCTACCGGAATGTTAATCGAAGACGTCAAAATTACACTTTGGTGTTACGACAGGACGGGCGCCATATGCAGTGAACCAATTGATATCACCACCGCAGAAGGCACTGCTAGCTTCGGTCTCACTCTCTTGGGTCTCAGCCAGTGTAATATGAAGCAGGCTGGATTCGACCCTTTTCTTCACCGATTTGTCCAATCAGATCTCAGTCAGCCTATTTTGGCTTCCTCTGTAATTGCTTTGGAGAGGCCCGAGGGTGATATGTCGAAGCTCTGCTACAAGTTTCCAGCAACTACGTCGACTAAGGAACGTATCTTTCCTATCGTCAAGATTATATCACGTTACAAAGGAGTGAACGGACGAGGTACAATGGCTTTGGTCGTCAGGCCAGGCACTATTGGGAGTGTCCTTTCGAAACGCCTTTACGTTCTCAAGCTCAGTTGGCAGTATACTACTCGGAAGCACGAAGGAGCTATCATCTCCAAGCTTCGCCTATCGATTCCCGGATGCCAGGATCACATTCCTGAGCCCGTGTTCTATGCTACTCTCGGTGCCGGGGATATCGGGCTGCCACGGGTTCGCATTCGCAAACTCCTCCAAGAAGCTGGATGCCCTGACGAAGAGCTCGAGCTCAACGATCGCGAGCTACGTGCATTTGTCACGAACCGCTTCAAGAACATTTGGGAAGCCAAATCCGTGACCGAATTCAAACGCATTTTTTTGGATTGCCTTGAATGTAAGCATATACCACTTTGATAGTGATTGTTATCCATGCTGCGTGTTCTTATACTTATTTTGTTTTAATTGCTAGGTCACTATCACGCCTGGAATACCGGGAAGGTCCTCCACCGTGATATCAGCGAGAATAATATTCTGATATATCAGCCGGGCGTGACAGACAGGGACACAAGTGATACAGCCTCCGAAGGGGAAGAGAGTACACTCTTGCCCTCTCTCGGGATCCTCAACGACTTCGACATGGCGGCTGAGCTTGAGGTCGATGGCAATGTTCAACTTACCGCCGAGCCCCATCATCATATCACCGGTACCCTTCCTTTCATGGCCCGTGATCTTCTCCTTAGGCTCGATCTATCAATAATCGAAGAGAAAATGGGACAGGGAATTCGGCCATCGGATGCTGCAGAAGCAATCATGGACGAGGAAGTGATTCAAGCAAAAAAAGCCGACGAACTTAGACTTCCCAAATATCACCTCTACCGCTATGACTTGGAATCTTTCCTCTACATCCTGATCTGGGCAGCTACTCATTATGAACTTGACACGGGCGTTCGACGACGCACTCCTCAGTTTTCCCAACTTGTTCAATGGGAGGACCCCAATCTCGATGCAGTTATGGCAGCTAAACAAAAGCTGTTTTCCAGTCATGCCTATCTTGCTTTGCTGAAACGGGGAAGCGTGATCAAGCAATGGTCAGGATTATGGGACGATTGGATCAAGCCTTTGGTATCTATGTTTCAAGATGGTTTCTTCGCTGCTGATGCTGCTGGTAAGGCAGAAGACCCTGATTTTGACTACGAGTCATGCGGTGGTCGCATAACCTTCGCCAAGTTCATGTCAACCATCGGAGAAACCCCCCGTGGACTAAATGTGGCGGAGGCGTAGTCAGCGACATTTTTATGATTATCATACTTCGACCATCTTTTTGCTCTTATTTTCATGTAGCATACCTTATACTCCATTAAACGCCAAGTACCGCCCTTATGTATTGATACACCTAGAGAACTACAACAGCATTTCTAGTCTTTGCATAAACAGCCAGCTTTTACATAACAAAACGGAGTAAGCAATATTTAGAGCCTTGGGCGCAGACCGAATTGAAAAATTAGCGGTACTATGTACGTGCAAGCCCAGATAACCATTTCCAACACAATATGCAGTAAAAACAGATAAGTACATAGAGCGTAGAACTGAATCGTCGCTAAAAAAAATTGCCACTCGCCCATTATACGTACTGTGAAGGCTGCCGTAACTATTCTCTCTTCCTGAAGAGCACGCTAGCCTTGCGGTTCGGCAACATGTTCGTCTCGAAAATAAATTTCTTCGGGTACACCGTGCCATCTTCGAGCTTGAAGTCATAACGTACGATGAGATAAGCTAGCATCAGCTTGATGATAGACGTCGCGAAAAAGCGGCCAGGACTATGACGATATCAACGTCAATTTTAGCTTTTGCCAGCGACTTTTAATGTAGTGCGTACCATGTGGATCGGCCGTGACCAAAGGCATGGAAATCCGCCGTAGGCTCTGTAGAGCGCGACTGGTCTTGTCCTCCTTCTCGGGCGTGACGAAGCCCATCAAAGACATCCGGATTGAGGTAGCGCTCTGGCGAGCGATGGCGAGAGAATGTATTGAGACTGAAAAAAGTGCCTGAAGGGACCATAAGACCATCCGAGAACGTATAGTCTTTCGATGCTATTCTCACTACGGCAACTATGAATGAAATCAATTTTTTCGAATGAGAGATAGCGGGAAACCATGGTCAAATCACTCACGACTAGCTATAGTATGCACCCTTAGGACTTCCCGTACGTAGCTGTCCAATTTATGCAATTTGGTGATTGCAGGTCGAGTCCAGCCTTCCCCCTGCACCACTTCATGAATCTCTTCTCGAAGTGCCTCAACGTCTTGAGAATTCGTGCAGAGCTGATACAAGGCGGAGGTTAAAACCTATGCTATTCATATGTCAGTCTGAACTAATGTTCGGGAAAGGATGGAACGCGCACCGCTGACGTAGTATGGATTGCAGTAAAGTTAATAAGAAGCACCCTGCTGCAGATGTCGGCCACTGTCTGGGAATCGCCAATCCCATCTAGGAGCCAGGTGATGATGTCGTTCTTTTATCGTGAATGAGGCTGTCTGAATAGTAATACCGGGCGCAAAAAGACGTACTGGTTTCTCTTCTGACCAGTCAGCACCATCAACGGACCTTTGCATTTGCCTCATTTCGATGGTCGGTCCAATATGCTGCATCATCCTCGCGCGCAGGTCATGAACCTTCGTAATCAGTCGGGCAACAAAGCTAAACAAAGTATACATCTCAGCATCCACCCCATAGAATCAGGAAATCCGTACGGTTTCATGGACTCTGGAAAACATCGTGCAAAGCGCCCTTTATGTATCTCATTGGTGACATGCTCGCAAATGGCGCAAAAATCTAGGTCGTCGCCTGATTGTAAATTGTTATAGCTGTTATCAGGCTAGGAACAAAACTAGAACGACGTACAAAGTGGTCGATCAAAGAGATACCGTGAAGTCACTTTAACGACGACATCGACCGCCAGTTGGTATGCAGGTACGGCAGTCCATGCTGTATTAACATATTTAAAAGTGATCTCAAGTAAAAATGTACTGATGGAATCACCTTCTCCTTCACAGGGTATACCTCCATCGAAGGACTGGATGACTTCCTCGACGATGTCGCGAAAACGAGGGTCAATATTCCTTTTGAATGATGTTCGTATTATTGTAATTAAATTGTGGAGTTTCGTCATTTTTTCGCCAAAGGTAGCCTGAAATTGGAACACCTGACGGCAGAGGTGTCTGTCAATATCGTGCAGCACTCAAAGAAAACAAAAGAACCGAATGACCTCTGTGAGAGCCGCGGCGCTATTGAGTACGTTTGGATCGGCTCTGTTCAGGTCGTTGATATACTGGTCGCCGTTTAAAATGACGTTCCATCCGTCAACCATGGCTATCTTGAAAGCACCTTGTGGATACTGCATACGCGATTATCAGCAGTAAAGATTTGAGGGAGGCTCTTACGGCTTACCAAATCATATCCTTCAGAGACGATGGCAGATGCATCGTAGATGTAACGTATCGCAGATATCCACGACAAGAACGGGTCAGAGTACCCCACCGTCGGAATGTGATCAAGCTGGAAGAAAGAAGAATATCAGTGATTCAGTGACATGCAGAATATATGAAAACTTACATCACGCCGACGGAAAGTGTACACAAGGAAAAGAAATACCGAAACGGGTAGAAACAAGGCTGATATGCTGTCGAACATCGAGACAGAGAAAACGGGGGATTCAAATCATTCCGTTTGGTGCGAGGCACATTATAAGCGTTCCCAGGAAGCAGTGTCAATACTTGCTGATGAAATGCGTTGCACTATCTAAGAACCTTGCGTTCTAGGAAGCCAACGTCAAAATAGGAAGCCTAAGATATCTTGATTGGGGGCAACAGGACAGTTGGGCCGTGTGCGCTTTAGCCGGGAGTGTTATTGCCTGCCTCGTACCATGCAGCGCCTGAGCACTTCCGGACACGAGGACAAACTTCTAAGACTTCGTTGGCGCGTCATCAGGACAGCCATATCAGAGGAACAAAATTTGGAGGTGTACTTACCTGAAATCATAATGATGCACAAGAACTGCCCCACCGTTGACAGTTTTCGAGCTAGTTCCTTTAAATGACCCCAGTTTGACCTTGAATTTACCTGTACCATAATCATGTCCGTCGAAAATCGAAAACGCTGGCTCCTTGCGCAAGTTCACTGGCGTCCTCATCAGAGTAAATATGTAGCAAAGGTTAAGATGGCAATCGCTCTGAGAGCGACCGCCCGACAAGTACCAAACACGATCATGTGTCGGCGACATCAATTAAGTACGGCCCGGTCAGCCGGTGGCTTCTTTGCTGCGATCTGTAAATTCAAAACAGATACATAGAGCGTAGAGCCGAATTGTCTTTGAAGTTTTGCCACATTTCCATTATATTTACTCTGAAAGGTGCTGTAATTATGCTCTGGTCCTGAAGGTTACTCTAGTCTTGCGATTTGGTAGCATGTTTGCCTCGAAAATGAATTCGTTCGGGTACACATAATCTTCTACTAGTAGCTCGAAATCATAGTGTACGATGAGATGAGTTAGCATCATATTGATGGTAGACGTCGCGAAAAAGCGGCCAGGACTGTATCAACATCAGTTCAAATATTGCTAACAATTTTAAATGTAATGCGTACCAAATGCGTACCATGTTGATTGGCCATGAAGAAAGACTTCATCTACCCCTAACCCCTTAACGTCTCCAGCCACTTAAAACATCCCCTTCCATACTCCATTGAAAGAAACTGTTTGTTTCGTTTTGCTCAAGCAACCAGGCAACGTCGTGAGCAAGTAACAGACTTGTTCCAGATATTTCCAATTCGTCAAACTCGAGGGAAGCCGCCGCTGATTCTGTATTTGCACGTTTGCATACGAAAGAGTATAAACCTCGCAGAGTATATCCAGTACAGTCATGAAGCAACAATCGTGTCAATGAGGCGCCATTGATCATGTATTCTTCGCCAGAAAGCCACTCGAAGAACTCGTCAGTAGCGCCATTGCAGTTTATCAGCTCGAGAACCATCATATCAGGGAATATTGATATCGCGTTGTAGAGGCTGTCGTCTGAAGGTGGGTGTAGAACTGCATCAGTGGAGTGAAATGTAGATGCTTTGAATGGAATGTTCTCCAGCTTGAGGCCGATGTGACTATTTGTTAGGAGAAACAAACCTCAGGGGTATGCGAGCGTCGCACCGCGCATGCGGTGCGTACGCGCGCGTATCATTGTTGCACGC
>JAEKIV010000444.1:0-27747 GCA_016801325.1 Hypholoma fasciculare
TTCAAAATGCATTGGAAGCACTGTCTCGCACAGATCCCTCAGCTCGCAATGATGTACAAGAAGGACAACTCTTAATCCATGGTTTGGGTGCTTTGCATCTTGAAATTGTAGAAGGCCGTCTCCGAGATGAATGGAAAGTTAATTTCGAATTTGGTCGAAGATATGTGAGCTATCGAGAGTCCCTTGGCCCGAACAACCCTACCGAGAACTGGAACGTTTGGGAAACAGAAATTGGAGGCAAACCTGTCAAAATCACAATGCCAATCACTATACGTCCACTGGAACCAGAAGAAAAAGGTGATCCTGCATGGGATGGTAATGTGGTAGTTGATGAGAAAAATAGACCTATGCCTATTCCCGAGCCTGTACCAGGGCCCCTGATTGCATATGCAGCTGAAGGGGTTTTAAATGCCCTGTGCAATTCCCCGCATTCGTCACTGCCTATGACCAATCTCCACATCACAATTGAGGGATTGAAAAACATTGGAACCAAATCGTCGTCACTCGTTACAAGAGCCGCAGCTGCCATCGTTCGACGTCGACTTCGTGAGGCCGGATTGGGTCCAATTCTAGAACCATTTATCTTTCTCAAAATAACAGTCACCGAACATACATTAGGCAAAGTGGTCAAGGATCTGACGGAGCATGGTGGCGAAATCCTAGAACTTGGTGATAATGGAAGTGGCCATGACGACGTCACTGGGTATTCAGACGAGGCCATCTATTCCCCTCCAGAGTGGATGTCTCCTTCCGGCTCTCCTACTTCATTGTCTCGGTCGTCCGGCTCCCATGTCAAACGATCTGTGCATGCTGTTGCCCCTCTCAGTCGCTTTTTAGATTATTCTAATCGACTGCGATCTCTGGCAGAGGGTCATGGCCTTTTCGAGCAATCAACTGCTGGTTTCAAAGAAGTGCCTGAAGAACGAAAACTAGAGATATTGCGCGAAATTGGAAGAGCGTAGAAGGGATATACGCGCAAGTCACTTACAAAATTAGCTAGCGCAAGTACTATTTATGCCATTATATTATTCTATCAGATTCATAAGCACACTCTAGTCACAGCTCTTTGATTTCATCAGCATCTCCAAACAATATGGCCCCATCCATGTCATCATCATCATTGATAGCTCCAGCTCGAGAATCGCCTATATTGTATAAGACCTGGCTAAATTCCATCATGCCACCCAAATTATCGTCGTCGTCTGAAGCCAATTCATCTTGATCCAACACTTTTTTGAGATATGCTTCGTTCATGTGCGAACCGTTCTCTTCGCCCGGCCTTGGGCGTTCCTCGACTTCGGTTTCTTCAGGAAGGAAAAGTGGTGCCTTACTGCTCGGGGGTGGACTAGTTTGTAATGTTGTTTGCGTAGTCAACTGAGGTCTGACTGAAGGTCCCACTGTCATTGACCGAACTATAGGCCAAGGCTCTACAACTATGCATAAGCATTGGCCGTAGATGTTGAAGCCTTGGTAAGTCAGACCAAGAATTGGCTTTGGCTTTTCCTCTTGGGTTTCAATTTCAAGTTCAATGGTGTCAACTGTTTCGCTTTCGACAATTTCCATTTCAACATGTGGAGTGTATTCGTCGCTGTCGTCATCCTCATCTGCAAGTGCATTGGTAATAGTGTCGGGCGGGTCAGCATCTTCACCATTTGATGATTGTTGTTGAATAATTCTTCTCCTTTTACTTCGTGTTGGGGCAATGGGTGACTCTCTGAGAGTTTCTTTTCGTTTCTTTTGCTTGGCCTTGGTTTGAGATGGCTTCAAATTTGGAATGACTTTTTGCAAGGGCGCTACAGTGAAGTTTCTCGACTATCCTATCATCAGGGATGAGTGATAAATCTATATATGAAATTATCGCACCTTTATCAGGATTGCGTGCGGCTCGGTTTTGCGAAAAAAATAACAAAACTGGTAACTATCTGCCACATTTTCCGCAGTCAGGTTGCACGAAACCGTGGCGTCGAGTCAATGGTAGAAATTTCCGCTGACCTCCCCTATGAGTATCTACTGTGGCTTTCTTCTGCGTGGTGGCACTGGACAGGACATCAGCTTCTGCCTTTAGCTTGGGTAATATGCTAGAATAAAGTGATCAAAGTCAGTATCTTGCTAAACGTTGATGATACATTCAAGGTATTGACTTGGGACGCAGATCGGAGAGCACATGCTGCAGAATCGTATCAGACATCCATTGAACATGTCTTTCGTCAAGATAAACCTATATATATAGGAGTCAACAACTACACGAAGTTGCAAAAAAACATTCCTACTCACGTATATCGGTAGCACTGTGTTTTTCGAAATGCGAAGGTAGAAAGGGTTTCGAGCCGAATAATTCATTGCTCGCGTGTAAGTAGGAGAGACTCTATTATTTGCTTCCTCGTTGGATGGGCAGATATATCTCAGACCCTCCAGATAAAGCAATGGTGAACCGTGACACCGAGGCGAATATCAACTGAGAATAGAATGGAAGTGATGCTCAAGACTCAAGTACAAGAAGTTAGCGATCAGGTCAACGGCGCTTTCTGAATCCTGCTCCTATGCAATTCGAATTTCGAAAAGTTGAATCGAAAATGACAAGAGATGTTTCGACGTGAAAAGTGGTGGATGCGTAGTGATGGTGGTCACCAGTCAAGCTTCAAGCTTCAAACTCCAAGAGCCGACCTGCCTGCCTCGTTTAGCCTCTTGGTACACAGGCACCTTATGTGAGCATATCTTGCCAGTTCACTTGTGTTTAACTGGAGGCAAGCACTTATTCGTCTTTAATCACATTTTTTCCGTGCTTGCGGGATACTATGTGTATCTATAAAGTAGTAGATAATGGCTCCAAGGAAAAATTAATGACAGTGGTGTAGGAAATGAATGACCAATGGTAGCAGTAATAAGTATGATAATAGTAAACAACGAAGTCTGCGAGAAATGGAAATACCAGAAACCCGGCATAGATAAAATACTTAGCCTATAGTCAGAGGGACAACGATTCCCTTTGACTATTTGCCATTAATTGTTCAACTCTTTTGCCGTACAGGGAATGTCGCCTTCAAAAGGCTTCCGTTTTGCTTGCTTATGCCCAGGCGTGACAGCACATCGCGAACTTCACCAGCGCCGTTAGGCGATGAGCGCTTCTTTGTCCTGGACCTTGACCGGGTTTGTGTCAATCGAAGGTTATGGGCGTCACCACTTGCGAACGATGATGCGTGGTCTAGTGTAGAAACAGAGGGCGGTCGGGTTAAGGCCGGATTTGACATCCCACTACGGCCTTCTAGAGCTTCGCGAAGGTCGGTCACTCCGAGTCCACGAGTGGATCTTGCGAGGCTTTGCATTGACAAGTTTTCGATGTGCATCAATGCAGGGGATATTTTGAGCAGAGGCGAAACACCGTCTCCGCGGAATGTGTGCTCATAGCCTGAAGATTGTTCAACTGAACAGGGTTCATTAGAACAGTTGCATCAAACTCATAATTCGAAGTAGTAAATGCTTACAGTCCTTCAAGGCGAGCTCTGGACTCCATTTCGTCGATAGTCGTCGTAAAAGGCTCTCTCGATCTAGCTTGAAGGCCTCTTGGACGGTTCGAGAAGAAACAATCAAAGTCAAAGCATTATTCGTATCCACTCCAAGCCCTGATAAGTCAAAAGGAGCCTTGATATGTTCTTGTGATAAGGGAGTCAATTTCTGAATCGTCTACTTGCCGTGTTAGCTTAATCCCGTGTGATCCTTTCTATGGTTAAAGAACGTACTTGTTCACCAAGAATCACGAGTTCTGGGATTTTCCAGACTTGAGCGATAACCCGCCAAACATGTGCGATGATGGTCTTAACCGTGATGATCCGTTGGAGCAAGCTATCGCCGACCTGGCTCATTTCCGACGCATTCTCCAGTGCCAGAAGCATCGGGACACCGGTTAGCAACCCATGCATTGGCAAATGTATATGAACGGTTGTCATTATCTTCAAGATATTGGCATAATCCTCTTCCGATGCTTCCACAGACGCGCCAAAGGGTGCAGGTATTTTTTCCAGCATCCGAAGAACCAGAGACTCTTTCCGTTCTCTTGCACCGTGTTGAGAGGCAATCGATCGACGGTTATTGCTATTCGGCGGTGGTGTAAGATTGCCGCTACTCTCTGCTAGGTCATAATGTTCATCCTGGCCTGAAGCGGCCGCACTCGACGATGAATCTTTAGTGTCCAACAACAACGCCGATGAATTATGGAGGGTTGGCGATGTCGCAAGGATATAGACATATGCGTGTACAGTGTTGAGGAATTTGCTAGCAGTATCACCACTGCTGGGAAATGTGCTTTGCAGATGTCGGAAGGTGTTCTCTGCAATTTTCCGTGGATGTTTAGACCCGTCAACATCGCCAAACTCGCCGTACTTCGGCATTTCCTGGGTGATATAATATATCAAAGCCGCCGCACACTCGATCCGTATGAGGGCGTCAGCATCGCAAAGAAGGCTTAAGGTGTCCTGCCACACGTCTGGTTGAATCTTGGTTCGTCTCGAAGGTCTCCCATCAACAGATCCTTCAGTAGACGAAACCAAAATGTTTGCTTTATGACCTCCGTCATCAGTGTCGGCAGATTGGCTGGCATTGGCCGCCCGTATAAGCCCTATTAGGCTCTGCAAAAGATAGCGAATACCTGCCGATCTAGTGGCAAGGATAGATGATTTATCTGCAACGAGAACTCCCTGAACTTCGATGACAACTAGTCGGTTTATTAGTTCGCCCTACAAAGTCAGATAAGTAAAAAATGAACGACCAAGTTACATGAATAGTACAACTCACGGCAAGGTCTTGTATTTGATCAGAATAGTATACATGGCAGCCCAAAGACGAAATACACTCGATCAACGAAGGGAGACCAGAATCTTCGGGATTGACTGATATACTTCGAGTTAGAAGGGTCAAGAGATTGGACAAAATGTCCGAGGATGATAAGTTTATGAAAGGAGTGGCGGAGCTGAAAACAGAGGTGATCATTGCCGTGAGTGCCTTCTGAACAGGTGTTTCTTGTGAAGAGTCTTGATGCATTAGAAGTCGCTCGACAAGCCATGTGGGAACAACATGGCGATATTGATATTGTGCCCATTCTGCAGCCTTTTGGGCAAACCAGCAGCAATGCTCTAGTTTCTTCCATCCTTGCATGGTATCCAGACAGTCAAAGGAAGATTGAACTACAAATCCGAGTTGCGCTCCGTTCGTATGACTGAGAAGAGAAAAAAGTGCATGTAGAGACGCGTCGGACACGTCTCCAGCAGAAGGACCTTGGTCTCCGTCTACGTGCGCGTGTATAGAAACTGCGCGGCGTTCCAAAGCAGGGCGCGACCTAAACTCAGCTAGGTATGGTGATGAGGTCGAATCTTTGACTGTGCATGCTCTGTGTTGTTAAAACCTTGAGCAAAATATGGTTTTGGGATAACATATGACGTACTGGTCGTCTAAGATAGATATTGGGGTTTCGAATAGAACAGCTAAAATTGGTCGTATGATGGTGGAAACTTGTATTCCAAAATTGCGTATGTCGTTAAAGAGAGCATCCGAGTTTAGAGCAGCTGTTAGAGCAGCCACCCCTATTAGACGCGTCCTGGAAAATATATAAATAATGGAGAATTGAGATATAACCATGGTTAGTACCTGTTCTGAGTTTCCTGATCCGAAGATTTGAAGGAACTCAAGGTGGCGAAGCGGCCGAGTATAGAAAGGTATTCCCCAGTCATAGCGCTGTCGGCACCAATCAAGTGTCCATTTGTGTAAGTCGTCCACGTAGTAAACTGTAAACCCTTTAGCCATAAGCTTGATAATATACACAGAAACTTACCACACTAGCGGCACGCGCTACAACCTCGAGATCCTTAGGGGTTGAACAAAGTGTACACTCGACAGATGATATGAGCGCAGGTGAAAGGAGGGCGATGTCTCTTCGGCATTCTGTGGCAAGAGAACGAAGGATAGATAATGAAATGAGAAGAGCGCTATACAACGGTAGGTAAATCAAGGCGCTACGGAAAGAATTGAGTACTCACGCTCTTGAACGAATATTCCCTGCCTTGGCCTTGCGGCATTCCCCCTTCAAGCGCTTGTCTAACTCACTCCCAATTTTGGCGAGTTTGCCTGGATGATTTGACCTGAGAGACTGTCAACCAAGTGAATACTAAGTTTCAGGCATCGTATCTCGTACGCATAGTAAGTCAGCCGGCTAAGCTCATGGGAATTAGGAGAGTAATCGGGACCAGCAGTGAGGAGAGCAGCGGGAGGATAACATGAATTGAGGAGTTTCACGTGATTTGGGCTGAAGAGTTGCATAAGGTTGGGGCCCTATACGCCAGGGAGCAGCGAGAAGGTAGAAGCGAGAGGAAAGATTATACAGAACTATAGAGGGATTAGTGGTGCGTTAAAGATCGGGGAAAGACCAACGGCCAGGGCGCGGCTCGCTCGGTCATACTTTGTCGTCACCGGCGCTACGGTCCCTGGCACTGTGTCACACCGTGAGAAGAATGTGACTGTCCCGTTGTCTATATAAATCCAACGAAAAAGGTGAACGTCTCTTCCAGTCGACCACCTCATTCTCCTTTTCATTCATGTTGTGCGTATATTCTCTTTTTGAATCGCGTGATGAAATTACGCTGTGCACCAGGCCAAGGGTCTCGCAACTCTTTGACGATAAACTACCCTGGTGCCCTAATACGCTTGGGCGCCCTGATCTTTTTCTCTTCGTCTTTATTGCCCACGAACAAATCACTAATGCCACCTTCTTCACAGATCTTGAGACCATACCCTCTTTTTAGTTAATAGCGATAACTTTGTACTCTTTACACGTATTCAGTCATCCTCGACGACGAAATGACCTGCACAAATAGAAGAAAAACTGTCTTAATTGTAACATAAAATCAATAGAAGTGTTGGATGGATCGGTTGGAAGTTGTATTTGCTACACAGTGGTAAATACGTAGGAAGCCTCCCAAGTGTAAGGTCTTGATGGATCATAAATCTGGTCCACACCAAATTCGGGATTGTTGATAGCGTCAATGATACTCTCTGCTTCAATGACTATACATGAGTGATCGGTATAGAAATTCGATGGACCTCCTTGGCTCCGCTTTCGAGGGATTGGAAGCGTTTCATTGTATATTCCGTTGCAGGTGTACACCTGAGATGAATCAGCGTCCGAGTTTATCACTGCATTGGTGGGGACTAGTTAAGTACCTGAAGGGCTGGTTGATCTGTAAAGACATCGAGTCTTTTCGAAATTGGACGAGCACGTAAAATTGTATTTATTTAACGGAAGGAATTATGATAACAAGCAATATAACCCACTTGATCCCTGAATTGGCGCTCCATACAGTAATGGACGGCTTCTTTCCATTGACCTCGTCCAAAAGCCAACAGTTATCAAACCCAGTGCAGCCTAAAGTAATTGCGGCAGTTTTTCAGTTGTAATTTTTTGGTATAGAACTCAGTTAAATCTGACCAGTCCCGCAAAATTGCTCCGCAGCGGTGGCTGGAATGCTTGCACCGATTGACTTCGCCTGGCGGAAATCCATCGGCGTGTGCTGAACATCAAAAAGTTGGCCAGTGGGTATGAGGTGCCCGTCGGTCGCAACGAATTTAGATGCCTGGAATTCGACCATATGCCCGACGAGATCCTGCGATTCTTGATAGGCTTCAAGATTCCAATAATGATGTCCACTCAGCATGATCGGCGTCTTAGCAGACGCTACCGCATGCATGCTGATTTTCCAAGTCGCTTTCGGTTCCAATGTATATGTTACCTAGAAAGTCGATGAGATTGTACTACGGGTATACTGTCATTCTCAGAGCTTACTGCGACGATAACTGTTCCAGGAAATCCTTCTGTCCCATTTGGGTCAAGAAGGGTAAATGTGACGGAATCTGAAGAGACTTTAGTTGTCTCCCAGACGCGATGGTCATACCCGTTCGTGCCGCCGTGTAAAGAATCGAAGTTGTCTGATAGTAGGGTGTTGTGAGAGAGTGTAGTGCAGTGGCGCCGAACGGATACTCACTTTCATTTCTGGGGACAAAAAATTTGTTGGGACCAGATGCATCTTTGCTAATTGGGATGGTAAAGGTTCCGTTTCTGATTCTGTTCGCATATCTTCGTTTGACACCAGGAATGGGATCAGGCTCTTGCTTGTGAAAAAGAAAATGTTGTACCTGCCAACAACCGGTCCAAAATACGGGTGGCCATCGGCTTGAGTCTCATATAAAGTCCGCAATGACCTTTATCAAATACTGCAGGAAAAAAGCGTACAGTATGAAATATAGACTATACATGATCGTCAAAACCGAGAATTATATCTCGGAAGGATCCTTTCTAACGAGTTCAAAACTTAAAATCAGTAAAACATCGAGAAGATAAGTACAAATAGACGAACATTGTCTTTTACCCAGAGGTTTGTAACAGTCGCTCCAAGCGGTATGAAACCTGCCCGAAGAGACCCATCTGGGGCTACGAGATTAATAGAGTTCGTTCCCTATGGAAAATGAGCCAGGATCAAGTTGATTATGTTAACCATCATACATTCGAGGTCGGGGTTGACGCTGCGCTGCATTGCGGTAAACAAGAAAGTGCTGCCAAAATAAATAGAGTGCAAATTCGAGGAAGCATTGCACTGCACTGGTATCTATGGAGGAAACCAGCGATTATATATATTCCTTTGGACTATGCCCCATGACTCAAAGGTATTCACCCTTATGATTTGGCAGGAAAGAATTTGCCGTTCAGCAGAACAAAGCACCATTTTGACCCATTGTGATGTCCATATAATGAGAGAAGATTCATTAGATGGAGAAAAGGTGTTTTCAGAGCAGTTCCACTCAGCCACGTGAAGCGAGAATATTCGCCGCGTACGCATGTAGCCACCGAAAAAGAATGTCATTTTGAAGCTTCTAAAAAGGTTTGCAACGTGTTCGCCTGCTTAACGATGGCATATGACCGCTCGGGCCGCCTCTTTCCTATAGCAATGCTGTCGAGTACCCATTCCGGCTTCACAACGTACACGCTTTTGGTTTTTCGGGTTAATAAATTGTGTGTCTTCGAGCCACTTAAGCCGCGAGAGGTTAAAATATGAGAACATTGTGAAGCAGAGAGGCTATAAAAGACCTGTTTAGTCCTTGATCACAGCAAGCGTATGTTGTACGAAACTTACACTATCTGACCACCTGCTTCAATAACTAATCGCTTCATTTCTATGTCTGTGGTTGATTCAAGATACCCGTCGATATAGATCCTAGTACCCTCTAAAATTCCACTACCGTTGGATATTTTGGCGTCTTGGTACTGTGCTTTCAACTTAGTGTTACGAGCTATTGTGCGCGGGTGGTTGACGTCATATCTTCGACCGTTTGAAACTTGATGGCCAGTGGAGCATGACACAATGTGATCTGTTCAGTGGCATGATGTATGAGTTGGTGGCCTTAACTAAAATACGGTGCAGGTACCTGTGCGTTCATATATATCAGAGTGCGTTATGGGATTCAGGGGATCCGAGAGTGTCTTCAACAACGCATTTGTTACAGTCGACGATGGGATCTTGTCATACGATCTATCAAGACTTGAGGAATGAATATTGTGCAGATAGATTGCATGTTTTATCTCACCGTAAAGTAGATTTCGCTAAGTTTGAACTTGTACATTCCCCGCCGAAATTCATCAAAGGTTTGGAATTCGCTGTCTTGTCTTTCTGAGTCGTCTTCGCTACGACGGAAAAATAAGCCTCCATATTTATCGAGTGGATTTGATGCTGAGCTTTGCAGTCGATGGAATATTATAGCCTCAAGTCGAGGGCAAAGATGCGGCACTGTTGTACAGGTGCAAGACAGTAAAAGAGTGGGTGGGAGATGTCGCGTTAAAGGTATAATATAAGGGAGAGACAACGGAGAATGGCTTATAGATGCATGGCGAAATGTAGATCACGTCGAGAGTCGGAGACTGGAATGTTCAATTTCAAGCTTCATAAGTTAAAGTTCATCCGAGGGTCCTAGACCTACACAGACGCGTTTTCTTCGCGTCACGAACGTGACCACGTGATTCAGATTAATCGCGTCGCATCCGCGGAATTAGTCACATATATTTTTATCCTAATAATGCTTTGCAAATCGTGACTCCGGGCTTTCAATTGACGATAAGAAATGCAATGGAATTGCCCTAGATCAATCAAACACCTTCTAGTCTCCGGGCAGCGAAACCTGTACTCGTCCAGTCTTTTCAGATCGATGTCTACGAGAACGTACCAAGACGCCGTCGAGCATTTGAACTCTTTGCAGGCAAATGCAGCTGCGTTAGAGATAGTTCGTGCCACAGGGGGTCGATCGAGCGCCTTTGCGATCCCAGAGATGATTGAATACCTGGGGATCATAGGTTATACGGTCAGTATTGATTTCGAGTACTCAACCGCTGGCTCATTCTACTCAGCCCCAAGACCTCAACGCGCTCAATGTTATACATATCACAGGAACGAAGGGGAAGGGCTCCACTAGTGCATTCACCGAGTCCATCATTAGGCATGCTAAACCTGGGTGGAAGACTGGTATGTTGAAATCTCAGATTGACCTATTGTACAAGCGACCTGAGCTAGGAGTAAGGCCTGTATACTTCCCCACATCTCGTGGCTGTCCGTGAAAGGATACGAATCAACGGCGCCCCGTTGTCCGAAAGGAAATTCGCCGAATTCTTCTTTGAAGTCTGGGACAAACTGGTCAATCATAAAGAGGTGAGGAACCTTCTATTAGGCCCAAGCTTCTCCGGCAAATCTGAAAGACACGATCAGAAAAAAGTACCAACAACCCCAGATATGCCGGGTTATTTTAGATTCATTACACTCATGGCATTCCATGTTTTCCTATCCTCGAAGGTTAATGTCACTGTCCTAGAGGTTGGCGTAGGAGGCACCTACGACAGCACAAATATCGTCCCCAAACCTGTCGTGACTGGCATAACAGCACTGGGCATCGATCATGTATTTGTGCTGGGTAAGACACTACCAGAAATTGCCTGGCAAAAAGGCGGGATCTTCAAGGTAATGAATTGAGAATTTCTTTAGCTTTGCATGCTGACGTCTGTCACAGGAAGACACTCCGGCCTTCTCAGTTGAGCAGCCGCAGGAGGCAATGGAGGTCCTCCAGTCTCGTGCAAAGGAATTGAAGGTATGCGTATCGCCTTCGCGATTAAATACTCATCTAATCATTGTACAATACAAGGCAAAGAACTTGACTATCGTATCAAACAGCTCTATGATTACAGAATTGGAAGCTGCTGGCTTAAATTTAGGTTTGTATCGTTCTATCTAAACAAACGTAACTTATTCACCTTGTTGGTCACAGGGCTGGCTGGCGCACATCAGAAGCAGAATGCTAGTATGGCTATAGCACTTGCAAACTCTTTCTTACAAACATCACTCCGGACCTCCGCCGAGGACAAACTAATATCAGAGTCATTTAAGCGTGGATTGGTCCAGACTAAGTGGCCTGGACGCTGCCAAACGCTTCAGGATCCCAAGCGTACCAACCTGACTTGGTATTTGGATGGCGCTCATACCTTAGAAAGTTTGGATTGCTGCATTCAGTGGTTTGTTACTCCAGGAGTTGGTCTATCCACGGTGCCGGCGACTTCCACTACCAAGTAAGCGACATCCACTCCTCGTCAGAAAATTTGCTCAATTTTGTAGATCATATACAAGGTTCCTTGTATTTAATTGCACCAGCGGTCGTTCAGGGGAATCATTCCTTGTGAAGGTGAAAGACACTATCCGTGCCCAACTTTGGCTGCATAATCGAGACGCGGAGGATGTTTCAACATTCTTCGACCACGTTATGTTCTGCACGAATGTGACGTACGCAGATGGTCATTTCAAAGGCGGTAGGTGATGTTATTCCGTACTGATACATTTGTCGGTTGACGTCGCCCTGTTAGATCTTACTACAAAGGCTCTTTCTGATTCTGATCTGACAGAGCTGAAGACCCAGTATGCCCTTGCTTCTGCTTGGACTTCCCTTTTCCCTTCCTTTCCCAAAGAGAAAATTCACGTGTTGCCTTCAATCGAACACGCTGTTCGGAGTGCAGAACAAATCCAACATGGGTCTGGCATCAGCGCAAAAATTCTCGTGGCAGGAAGTCTACATCTTGTTGGTGGCCTTATCGAAGTTGCCGGCCTATCTAATGCTGCACTATAATTATTCTATAATTCTTATATATCCAAGTACACGAATGAAATGTCTTTTATATAGCTTTCTGGAAGTTAGATAGTACAAGTACTAGTTGAACGGTGCAGCCCACAATCATTGTACATGGCTCAACGAGAAGCCTCGTAGAAGTGTATGGCCTATGGGACATCAGATAAGCTACAAGGTAACGCTAGAAAAGTGGACCGGCCTTTTTGTCCAAGTATTTTCGAAGATGCAATTTCAGTCTTCCATTAACTGGGGCGTAGAGTTGAGCTAGACCTAAGAAAACGTTGAAATCGATTGGCTAACCAAAGAATGAGAAGGGTGCAGCTTCAGTCAGATCCAAATTACCTCATAGCGAAGCATTCGTATGTGTAGATTAGTATCCTGTAGAATATGTTCCATCATATGTGTTTCCCATTTTTCGTCGAAATGGATTGTAGTTTTCGCTTTCTTTGTGAGTACCTTCTTCGCTCTAGCGCGTTTAGAGGGACTAGGCGTTTTGTCCAACGTGTTTGCCCTTCCTTTTTGTTCCGGAGATTTCTTACGTGGTGTAGAACAAGTTGGAGAGGAAGGAGTACTCGCCACGTCATGATGATCCTAAAAGCTCAGAAGAAGATAACAACAGGTAAGACAACAATGATTGCAATGGAGAAAATCCTACATGATTTTCGACATTCCCATATGAGCTTTGATCCATTGATGAATCAGATAAATGTAGAGCTGACGCGCTGAAAGAACACGAATAAAATTTTATGCGACACCAATTAATGAAGGGGAATCTATTGGGAGCTTTCGAAGTGTATTATTAAACGTACCCCCAAATCATTATGCTGTTATCATTGTGATGCGATGTTGATCCAGCTCGAGAGAATGATTCAACAGGAGGGGATAAGGATCGAGAGGGAGAAGGCGGCGGGGAAGAGAAAGAGAAAAGAGGCTTTGATGACGAGCCTTGTAGTTGGCCTAAGATACTTGTTCCAAAGGGCTGGCTTGTGGGAGCAAGGGTATCTTCTTCATTTATTATAGGAAACTTCGAGAGAGATCCAACGGAATCCGTCAAAGGGTCGATATTCGAAACGTCATTTGGGGCGAAAAACAATCCTTGAGCTCGATTTAAGGTGCTAGCACGCGTCTCGGTAATAGTGGCGACGCGCGATCGAAATTCTTTTGCCTTGGCCTTTTTGCGCGGAGCTGCTGTAACTAGAATATCTTCCATATATGTATTCTTCGAGGGTAACGCTGGGGGGAGCAACTCTTTCTCGTTTACTTTCTTCAGTGCTGACACAGGAACAAATTTGTCTACTTGCTTCTGAACAAGGATATGAACGGTTTCGTCCGTAAACTTATTTTTTTTTGCACAACTTCTGATATGTGCCATCTTCTGGACATTTGTCTTGCGTGTCGTCCACGGCAAGTCGCAACAAACACATCGAGATATCTTAGATAGATCCGACAGAGATATAGCTAGTGTCGTGCTCTTTTGAGGAGCAAGACCACCATCTTTGCTTCTGCTTGGGCCGGGAAGTGTGGGCATGTGCGTGGGCAGAGTTTTTACTTTCCGGGACGCAACCGGATTCGTGAAGGCGAAGCGGCCAAGGTCAAAGTCCTTGAGGGAAATGTCGGCCTGAGAGGTGCTGGTAGCATTTCGACCTGAGGGCGTTGCTAATTTCGAGGTAGATGCTTCTTCATTCTCTTTCCTGGTCGTTTGTACACCTGGCAAGACTTAGAGAATTATTTGGAATCTGCTTGGAGATATTAGCAAACCTGACGATGTACTCTTGACTATGATCTTGTGAGATAGCAAGTTGTCGGAACCGGAGTCGTCTACCCAATGCATTTATGAACAGGTTTGCAAGACAGGAAAGAGGTAATGTCAGCGCACCAGATATCTCAATAATACTAGCTTCTGATTTAGCTTTGGGTAGCTTAGGAGATGTCGGCGGCCTTTCGTTTCTAGTTTCCTCGGTAGAGTGTTTGGTGGCTTCGCGCTGAGAGGTAGTCTTTCTTTGCTTTTTGCGAAGTTCAACCCTCTCCGGCTCGGAATCTTCCACGTACTCATCGGTGGCGCCATAAACAGGAGTGGCCGCAAGAGACCTCAGCATTGAAGGATGTCTATAAATCCAGGTGTATGAGGAGCGCGCGCTTAGTTGTCGAGATAGGCTGGCCGTTGTGGAGGAACACAACAACATAGGAGTCAAACATAAATAGGGATGTCACAAAATCAAAGCGACTCTGTAACGCGACGCGTTGTTTAGGCGTGTTTTACCTGATACGGAGATCAAGTTCACTGACTCGCTGGTCAAGGCTCTTCCTTCCTTGACCTCCTCCAGATCAAACAAATCAAACTTGGTCACATATCCAAATAGTATTTCTTCAAACTGGTTCTGCCTTACGCGCATATCCCACCTGCACATTCTGAAAGAACATATCATCTCCGTCCGTCAATCCCGCTCGACGAGCGCCAGTTTTACTATCCTTGATAGAGCATCATGCATCCTATGGGGAATGCTGGAAAGCCTCCTATATTAGGAGTTCAACCTCAGATTGTCTCTCCAGAAGAGCTTTATCAAGTCATCGTTGGTGCAACCTCTCAAGACATCAAACAAATTCAAGCATCAAGCCAACGTCTCAAGGAAATGCTAGATATGTTTGGAGCCTATGATGCTTTGCAGGAGATTGCAACTCAAATTACCCTCCCACTTTCCATCCGTCAACAAGCTATCATCCAATTCAAAAACGTTGTTATACATCATTGGCGCTCAAAAAAGTCAGATTAAATGTAGCTTTTGAGAATCCTCATATTTGCTAATTGTCGGGTCGCCCGTCTTTCTTTCTCAATCAGACTTCTATCTGACGAACACAGAACTCGGATCCGTCATAGATGCCTACTATTCGTCGACGAGATAGATGATACGGTAAGTGTCTGCCGATCATGCCATGTCTTCATGATTTCAACTCTGATTAGATTGCAGAATGCAACGAAATCGTTGTGGCAAAGTTAGCTCGTTCGGACTATCCAAGCCTATGGTGAAAATATTCTCGTGCATAATGCAGTAGAATCTGTCTTACGAATTTTGAAGGCCGTCGCTTATCGATGATCTTGTCGTATTGATCAACACCAACCTACAAAAAAGATACATTTCCATGATAGAAGACGCGAGGGACACCTTGAGGCTACGGCGAAGTCTCAAGCTCTTGAATGGGATACTCAAAGAATTTGCCAGCATCAAACTTCCAAATGGCGTCAAGGCGATGGCACAGGTGAAGAAAGCGGTTGCAATTAATGGTCCAACAAATTGATTGGTCTTCTTCAGATCGTCGAGCAATTGCGAAAACTACTTCAAGGCTACTACGCGACCATGTCTGTAACTTTCTCAGCCGCCAACATAACACCAGACAACATTGCTTTACAACCAGTACAGGACAATATCCTACTTTCACATCTGGTATACAAATGCTTAGTCAAAATAACGGTTTGGCTTTGGAATAAAATGGGGAGATTGTCACCACAGGAGCATCAGAAAAATCAAGCATGGGTATGGCATGAATACAAATATGACGCTTTATTCTAATAAACCACATGTTCAGGTTGAGGATATATTCAAAAGTTCTATGGATCAAGTGAAAGCCCTGGCGGATTTGCGCAAAAATATTGTCTCTTCAGTGATCCAAAATGATTCCATGAAAAGCGACCAAATACGCCGAACTGTTGTACTCCTGACAAAGCACCTTCGAACCTTTGGCAAATTCTTCCGGCGTTTGCAACAACTCTCCCCTGAACGATTTGTTTTATTGCCTATGTGCGGGGATCTGATCATGTCATACTGGTCTCAAATCGTCGATTCTACAAATTATCCCCAAAATCTCATATGCGGTGGGTTACTTTGAATAAATCTCCTCACGTCACAATTTGACCCTAATGATTTCTCCAAGATTCCGACGATTCATTGTACCCTGTGCGATACCTAGTTCAAGCAATGGTTTTGTTCAAAGAAAGTCTTTCGCAGTTCACTGTCAAAAAACGAAATGGAACAGCAAATCAAAATAGTACGTGTGCCCGAGAAGGCGATAGCATTATGCTGATTGGATTGTTTTGTGTTTCTCTGAAGCTTTATCACAAGAATTTGTTGAAAATGCTGTTCGCATACTGGTCACTCGATTCGTTCCTCTCAATACATCGGATCTAGACAATTGGATGGCCGACCCAGAAGAATGGGTCAATGTCGAGGATAAGGAAAACGACCAGTGGGAGTATGAAATCAGAGTATGGATCCTTTCGTATGATAGTGAGAGGCAAACTGATAGTCACAAGGCATGCTCGGAAAGAGTGCTGATGCAACTTTGTAACCAATTCCCGGATTATGTCGTCCCTTTATTGGCTACCACCTTTGAGCAAGTTGCAGGTGAGAGTGTAGATTTGAGGTCGATTCTACGATTCCAGTATTGACTCTCTCATAGCCCAACCTTCAGTGGGCCTGGACGCCGTGGTTCAAAAAGAAGCTCTATATTGTGCTGTCGGTCGCTGTGCTCTTCGCCTCAAAAATGTTCTCGAATTTGACAAATGGTTACAAGGGACCTTCTTCCAGGAGGCCCATGACACTAACCCGACGTAAGCTTCATCAGAATGAATGTACTGACGTCATTCTGCACACTCAAGTTTGTCTGCAGCTATCCCATCATTAAAAGGAGAATCGCCTGGCTCATCGGCAAATGGGTTTCCGAAGATTCCACGTCGCCAAATAATCCCAAGATCTGGGAAATTCTTGTACACTTGCTTCAGGATCATGGACCTGGAAGTGACACAGTCGTCAGACTCACAGCTGCTGCCGCGCTACGTGAATGCGTTGATGTATGTCCATCTCTGAAACTACCTATGACTGTACTGACTTTATAACCTCAGGCGTTAGGCTTCGATGCACAAGCGTTCTCACCTTTCTTAGTCACAACAATTCCTCAGCTCATACAGCTCATAACAGAGGCCGATACTCTAGAAAGCAAACGTAAAATCGATCAATGTTTGAACACCATTATCGAACAATCCGGGTCCCTGGTAAAATTAACTGCTCATGAAATTTATTACTCTTTGACTCTATATTTTATACTGTCGTCTAGATACTGCCTTTTATCACGACCATAACGGAACCCATCCCGCAGCTCTGTAAGGCACCATCCAGGCTTCTTCCATGAAATGCAGACTAAAGCCAGACAGGGCTCGCTGCTGAGAATGATTTCCTGTTCAAGGCTTCATTGTTGGTCACCGTGACGAAACTGGTTGAGGTGGGGTTTTGATTCCTTGCAACTTCAGTGGCCCCAGATCGACTAACATCTATTTCTCGTTTTACAAGGCTGTAAAGGAGTATTCAAGTCCATTAGGAACCCTTGTACTGCCTTTGATCCGCGAAAGTCTCTCTCCAGCGGTGAGTACATACGCTCGATGTAACAGCCAGACACCTTAAGTTTGGGTTGTAGTTCATTGTTCAATTGGACGTGGATGCATTGAACCTTTGGTCAAGCTCTTTGCGTAATGCTATCACAATATCAAGCAGTGATGGCAGTCCATGCTTACGAGATATTTTTCCTGATGCTATGACACTGCTGGGGACAAATTTGGACCTCCTTGGAAGCATCATCAGCATTGTTGAATCCTATTTCTTACTGGACGCACAGTACATTTTGAAGGTGAACAATGCTTATGTCTTCTTGCTATATCAAATTAACCCATAGTAAACTAGACATATGCAGTGGATCTCTTCAGTGCATTCCTTCGCGCGCTTACGAGTAGAATCGTTGATATCAACGCAAAGGATTTGCTCCATACCCTGGAACTATTGGTTCAATTAGCGCCGGCTGAACTTTGGGGAGAGAGTTTTCATACGTCAGGTCTATTTGCTCATTTGCTAAAAACCTTGATCGCTGGCGAAGTAAGTTGTGCATACCTCAACGTTTATGTGTGTAACAGTTTATTTATTTATTTAGAGTGACACGATACTTCTTACGCAACACATCTATCTGTTTTCGCGAATGGCTATGATCGACCGCCACATATTTTCCCAACTAATATCAGCGACTGCCCCTGTCTTAACTCAACCAGAAAGCACTTTGTATGATCTTTTACTAGATCAATGGTGGGGCAAGGTATGTTCTGAGAAATGTGATCTACGATAGCGGTGCTCATTGGTTAGTTCGATAACATGAGCGAACCGCGACACCGCAAATTGACTGCTTTGGGCATTGCAAGTCTTGTTGCCACCGCTCGACCCCAAGTGCTTCAAAGGCTTCCTGGGGAGATATTCAACATTTGGTTGGATGTATTCGGAGAATTGAAGGAAGCAAGGGAGTACGAAGAGCGTGAGCGTGACCATCAAGCAAAGTAAGTTATAGATTGTGACACAAATTCTTACATACTGACAAATGGCTTGAGTTCTGAACCGGCGTCTCCTGCTAGCCTTGTTCGCTACTGGGATCAAAACAATGTTCCCGCTTCTTATTTTCGGGAGAGCGAAGGCACCCCAGAGTATACGCGCCGCAAAACGGTAAATAATTTTATTTTTACCAGAGCATTTTGTTAAGACACCTTCACTAGCTCTATGACAATGATCAGGCTCGCGTAACTCCTCTCATTGCTTATGTCGGAGCGCAGCTCAGAGAAGCAGAGTCTATATGCGGATCTGCAGTGCTCCAGAATTACTTGAGCACCGCAGACCCCACAGTGCTAAAGCAGGTTCAAGATGCTCTTGCTAGTGGTTAACGGATGAGACCGAAGCAATCTGTTCTCGACGTCAACATTTGCATGAAGTAACAACTTGGGCTTAAACAATGTAAATAATATCTTCATTCCGAGAATCCTGACTCGCTATAACTTCCCAATGAACCTGACAAATCTGTACCCATGTCTATATCGGAACTGAATTCATAATCACTTTCGCTTCGCTCGTTCTCAATGATGTCAACAGTGTACCGGTGCGCTTCCCTAACCTCTTCCCCACACCTCAAACATTCCCAGCCGGATTCATCATTAGCTTCATCGACTGTGCGCATGACTCGCTCAGCTATGCAGTGATAGCAATAGATATGTCCACAAGATATTTGGTAAGGATTGTAGATTGGATGCGTAGGAGGTTCTTCTGAAGATTGCTCTGATGTGGGATTTGCCGCCAGAGAAGTGAAGAGATTCGTAGGTTCCGAGATGTTTAGATTGAATTGGGCGTTTTCGAAACAAATGGGACATTGGTCTTCTGAAAGCGCCCAAAATTTGCCGCGCTTCTGCGGTGAACTCAATCCTTTTTTGGCGTTCGGTTGGAGACCCAGCAGTTTTCGGAACGGTGCGAAAGGGAAAAGAGAAATGGACGAGAGCAGAGTATTTAGGCGATAGAATTTACGGCGGATTGTTCGTGCGCTTATAAGAGGAACCAAGAAGAGTAGAAATTCCTGCTTCCAATATTTGAGCAACTTGACAAAAGGGAATCTAAGCGAACGCACCGTGAAAGCATGCCAAACCATTTGCCGATTCATAAATTCGTAGCTAACGTCTCGTTTGACGAGTCTTCGTGATGGTACAAGGCTCATCTTCAGCAGTCTATCTACTATTGTCCTGTATCTGAAAAGTATTAAATATCAGACCTAAGTACGATATCGAAAGCAAGATACGCACTTTCCGTTCCGAAGGAACGCAATAAAACTTGCTAAACCCAGACAGGCGTGTATCGACTCAATTGACCCTAGCGCTTCCCATAGTTTGCGCCGATAATCTGACGTAGGAACGTCCGGCCAAGCTTGGGATAATGCGTGCGCCCGAAATCGATTGTGTAGGTACGGTAAAATTAATGTCAGTGCTCCGTGCAGCAAAAGCCTATTCCGGGGTAAGCCCGAAGCTAAAAATTGGCGGTCAATTAGATTTCCTGGAGAAATATGGGCACTGCGTACGAGTCAAGCGGGAGGAAGAGCTGTGTGGAATGGAGTAGCGTAGGTCCTGGAGTTTCGCGCCATAGGTTGCCCCCGTGTTCCATACTGACAGCTTGTAGAGCGCAAGCTGAATGAATAGACTTAGCTCGGGCTCGAAACGCGCTTTGAATGCTGTCTGGTATGTCTGTTAACAATTGAACAGTTTGCGTAATGTAATGGCTAAACACACATTGACCAGAGATAGCGCTTTGTTGATGGGCTCTTGAATTACCTGTGCAAGTTCTTTATCCAATAATTCAGCATCCAGTTGGCCGACGCGGATGATGCGTGGGGGAATTGGGCGTTCTGTTATGTGTCGCGCTTCTTCCAGCTGGGACTGTGCGGAGCTCCAAGCATCCTCGAGAATGGTGGAATAGGGAACCATGGGTTGGCATTTGCCTGGGAGGTTCCTGGTGGAGTTAGCGCAGCGCGTACGCCCATGGGCCATTCCATGTTTAGCGAGATTAGATCGTCACCACGTGAGTGACAAATCCAAGGTCAATGATTATCTAGATACTACTTGACTCAACCCGCCTTTGCTTCTCGTCCGCAATGACTGAGGCATTACAAAAACTCATCCTTGATACCCTCGATGCACAATCGTCGATAAAAGACACGAGGCAGTTGGTTATTCCGGGCCAAACTCGTCCCGCATCCTCCAATGAGGATCAAATCACCATCCTGGGCGCTTTGAACTCGCTGTTGAGTCGCGACGTACGAACTTCTCTCAACGACGTGATTTAATCTCTGAAGCCTCATTAGATGATTAAATATGACACGCATGAAGTCATATCTCATGTCCCTACCGCTGAGGGCGCCCTTATTTTGAAAGATGGTTCCCATGAAGCTCGAGTGTGGTCTGTTCTGCCAATCAAGGGAGAAACACCTATGACTCCAGTTCAACTCAAGAAAGCGATTGGTGACGAAACCGCAAAAGTTGGTCAAGGCCGCGCATTCAAGAACGGGTGGATTTCTAAAGAAGGAGATGGCCTAGTAAAAGCTGTCAGTTTAGCTCCAACATACACATCCGTAGCTATATCTAACATGGTTTTTAAGGTGTCAGAGATCCAGGATGCAACTCAAATCGATCTACAGGAGATTGAATCTACAGGAACACTACAGGCTGGCGAAAAAACTCTCGCGGATTTGCGCAAACGCAAGCTTGTCTCCCAGAAGTGCCTATATCTGACGAAGGTTGCGGTAAAGTTTGCTGACGGTCATGTTAAATAGGAAAGGCCAATGGTTCACAGTTCACAAAGGAGAACAGTTCAGTACGTCGACGGCCAAACCAGAAACCGATCTGACTGCAGATATGCTGGTTTCGTGAGTCCCAGTAAATTTGCGTGTGCATGGGTTCTCATGGGTATATCAGCGGTTCCTGGAAAACATCTACCTACAAGAAATACAACTTTAAGGCTGAAGGTACACCAACCGCAGGCGGTGCTTTGCATCCATTGCTGAAAGTGCGAGAAGAAATCCGCAATATCTTCTTGGAAATGGGGTCAGTCCATGCGGTTTACTGCAAAATCCTTCTACTCACGGATCTAGTTTTGCGGAGATGCCTACCTCTTCGTTCGTAGAATCAGGATTTTGGTGTTTCGATGCTCTGTTCGTACCCCAACAACATCCAGCAAGAGACTTACAGGACACCTTCTACATCTCCGGTAATATATACCACTAGGTTATTCCCCCGTCTCAATCACTTACACCAGTCTTTCAGATCCTACGGAAGCGCTCCCCCCCAATCCTGATTATTACAAGCGTGTCTCAACAATTCACGAGCACGGTGGATATGGATCGGCGGGTTACAGAGCACCTTGGTCCCATGAAGAATCTAACAAACTTCTCCTTCGCACACACACGACAGCTTCGTCGGCACATATGCTGTACAAACTCGCTGCCAAATGTCGAGGCGAAACGACGGAAGAAATTCCTGGAATCGGAGCTTCAAGATTTACAGGAAAAGACGATGGTTTTCGGCCTGCAAAATTGTTCAGTATTGACAGGGTTTTCCGAAATGAAACGATGGACGCAACACATCTGGCGGAGTTCCACCAAGTTGAAGGAGTTGTTGCTGACCGCAATCTTACACTGGCGGACCTCATCGGTATGTCCTTGTTGGAGTGTCAATTCGGAAGTTAGACGCTGTTCTTCTCAGGCTTCATGAGGGTCTTTTTCAACAAGATGGGCATTGAACAGGTCCGCTTCAAACCTGCTTACAATCCGTACACGGAGGTAAGTCTCTCATCTGGCTAAGGGTGTAGTCTTTCTGATGTGATTTTACCCGCTATTCCTAGCCATCACTCGAAATTTTTGCCTTCCACCCAATGTTGGATCGATGGGTTGAAGTCGGAAACAGTGGAATGTTCCGGCCCGAGATGCTTGAACCAATGGGCTTCCCCAAAGACGTCCGTGTGCATGGCTGGGGCCTCAGCTTAGAACGTCCCACTATGATCCGGTGCGTACCAAAGCATGTCTACACTAGTTCATTCCCTTGTTTATTAGCTTTTCTCTCTAGATATGGAATCAACAACATCCGAACTCTTGTTGGCCACAAGGTATCGATAGAAGGCGTAGAAAACTCTCAGGCCGTGATGTTTTAAAGATCTAAAGATAATAACCATTCGGTGCTACATAATTTAAAACGATAATATCTCAGAAAGAGAATACCGCAGCGTTCTTTCTTGAACCAAAGGTGTACACTAATGCTTGACTCATAAATAGGCCTACTGTGATTCCTATCGTCACAGCGATCATTGCGCTCCCAATGTCTATTCCGTTGCCATTTGCAGTAATTCCGCCGGCCTGCGACAACCCCGACTAGAAGATTTGGCCAACGATGTCAAATTGGGTCTTAAGAGCACTTTTGAGCTAACTTACAGGAACTAGAAACAAGACACCTGTAACCATGGACGTAAAGGCGGTTCCCCCCATCTTGCGAGAATACGCGTTCCCCAGCAACCCAACTGTAAAAGCGCCAATCGCCGAAACTACGTCGGAGCGATTGAAAATATAGTGATTTGCGATCTTGTTTGAAGCATAGGAGCAGCACGAGATGACGACCATGACCGGTAATTGCTTGCTTTTCAGTGGCTGGAGGTTTGCAAGAGAGGACAGGGTGGAGAATAGCGGCACGATCAGGAAGGAGGTCCAAAACGGGAACGGTTGCAAGTACCACGGAAACCCCGCCGGTCGGTAGCATCCGTCGTATATGTCTTGTTGCTTTGGCAAAATAGTATGTGTGAAAGTCCATGTGCCGTTCAAAGGGACCCCGACATCATCAGCAGTACCATTGTCGGCCATCCATATACCAGTGAGGGAGACAGTCGTGCTAAGTTTCGTTGCAAGTTCATCCAAATGCCGACGCATAGTAGGGTCAAAGAGAAGGTACAGATCACTGCCAATTTGGAGACCGAATCCCTATTTCAATTCATATTTATTGACCGACCACACATTTCGAAGATATGAACTATACCAGAAATAGTGTATAAATCAGAGCGTACACCATTTTGACGCTGCCACACACAATGTTTTTTGACGCAAGTTCCAGGGAACTACTAACTAGAGGTATCCATCGTTAGAATACCTGACTTTACTGGGGAGGAAAGGACATACGAATAAGATACCCAGGTAGGATTCCAATAATACCAGCAGACGAAATGGCGGTGTAGCAGAACATCTGAGACCGGATGCTACTCAGACCCCTAGCAGTAAATGATACCAATATCGATATGGTAATTCTGTCGGGTTTTGTGTGAACTAGGTCATTTGAAGAGCCACGCTATGACTCACTCAAAAACATTCGCATATAGGGCACTTTTCTCTGCAACACTGAGTTGGAGAAATGCCAAGATAAATGCAGCAATCCCGGCAATCCACATATCTACGAAAGATCCTCCGAAGGCCAAAGGACATATGAGGGCAGAAAGACAAAGGGCTAAGAAGCACCGAAATAGTACGGCATACGGAGGAGGAGCGAGCAGAAGGGCATCTAGCTTTTCGGCCGCCTCTTTGGCGCTTATTTCGTCATGGACCACAGAGCGATAAATTAAATGCACTTTGTGAAGTGCTCCTAACGACAGACGACCACCGCATTTGACGAAATGCGTTTCGGAACAACCAAGTTCTTGATCTCCGTACGAGCAGATTATGACGCCAGGAAGATGGATGAACTCAGCTTCAACTTCGATGATACGTGCAGCAGCCACCAGTTGCGATTCAATTCGATGCGAAGGCGCTCCAAAGGACATCAGTGCGCGAGCTAACTTTAGAAGGAATTCGTGTCTGTCCTTTATAGCTATGCAAATATAATCATCAGATCTTTAAGACTGAGAATTACCGAAATCTTACATGATACGTTGAATTCTATGCGAATGCGCTGGATGTGTTTCCGCCGCGACCTGTAGTCCATTTGGCGTAGTACATTCTTTTCGAGATCACCTTTATCATCTACTTGCTCCGCTCTTTGGCCAGTTACTCTAGGGTCGTCAGGATCCAAGAAATCTGAGTCAAAAGATGTCTGAGAGAACACAGAATGATTGCGATGCATTGAGTCGACACCAGTACTGAGCGCATAGGAACCGTCCGAGAGACCGAAATCGCGCTCCCGCGACATTTGGCTCGGGTCAGGAAGTTGGTGCGTGCCAGATTTAGTCATAGAATACCAGTCCATAACGTTGGCTAGAAGTCCCTGTCGTTTCTGTGCGTGCTTTGGATCTCCGGGTTGCGTTTGTTCTGGGCTATCCGTATGATCTCCCTTGTATATGTTTTGTGGCGGAGGTATGTCGTAAGGGTGCTCATACGACGCCAATGTGTAAGAATCATCACGATTCTCTTCAGTAAGGCCAGAGTCAGCAGCGTTTAGGAAATCGCTAGTGCCATGAGGGCTTATAGGAGCCGCACTGATAAGTCTATTGGGCCGAGTTGAATCGAAATGAGATTGCTGATGATCGCTGGAAGATTGCTGCATAGCGTGAAACTTTGAGTCCATAGAGTATCGATGCATGTGTCCTGTCCCCTAAGAAAGAAAGAAGAGTGCCAACAATCCTTGGAGTCCGTGTTCAAACGTTCAAGACGAATTGAAGTCAGCCGCACAAACTACCGTGAGACTTTATCTAGTCAACGAGTGACATTTACTATATTTAGTAAAACTGTTGCTCAACACAGTACTGACAGCGAGCTGTATACAAGTGTAAATGGTTTGACTCATACGGAAGAATCATCCCGTGCAAACTTCGCATCGGCCACCTGGGTGTCAGAAAAGTCAGAGATCACATCTTTCGCAACATGAACTGAGTTGATCGCTGTAGACGTCGGTTGCATGCGGAAGGCCTAAAACACAATAACGGTAAGGAAGTATTGTAGTATGTGTGTTATAAATATTGTCTAGACACTTACAGATACGCTAACATCCTCAGTAGCATTGGCCAAGGCCTTCAGAGACGTGCGGGCATTGAGCGTATCCAATAAAGTCTAATACATTCAAAATGAGTGTGAAGTCGTGGCCAGTAAAAAATGATGACTTACGTTAGTATATATACGCCCGATAGGATATGCGAACATGGCGTAGAGATTCGTGTTACGGTGAAGCATGAAACTGAAGAGATCTCCTAAAGCAAATATGGATGCAAATAATCCTGTTTGAATAGCGCCGCGGATAATTCGATTGATTATGGTGTCTGTTCTGCGGAAGCCAGTGCGCGCCCTGCTGAGTGCAATAGCAAGGCTTGCTGAATATTGGAGTCAGTAAGGTATCTATCAGGAGTTACAAGCAAAGCTTACCAGTAATAATAAGATCGGCACTTGTCTGAAAGCTTAGCCAGCAAGTCACGAAAGGTCCCAAAGGACCGAATTTAGCGACTCTAATCAAAGCGAGTCAACAGCGGGTATGAAGTTCAGAACGGAGAACATACGCATCTAGAATTCCGGAGTATATACCAGCGTAGAATCCAAAGAACAGCCCAAGGAAGCTCAGCACCCCGATCAAGGACACGAGCGGAATGCTCTTGGTAAGAACAAATACACTGATAACGTGGCAATTAGACGAGGCATAGTTTCAATGATATAGTCTCTTACCGGTGCCCTAGGAAACACTGTGTAACGAAGGCAGCAAGAGCCGTTGCGCATGCGGTGAATGGAATCTCCCACGAAACAACTAATGCGCAAATTGCATAAGAGAGAAATCATCTGGGACAAAGAACACCTACATGCTAAGCTTGCAGGATTCATGTAATTGGTTACACTGTAGCGAACATCAGAAAGAGAAATGCAAAGACAGCGCATTTTCAAGCAAAGGGCTTGAATAACCTTACCACATGTTATACGCAGCATACACGGCACTGTTAATAGATTAGCCTAAGTATATCTAATTCGAGTCTGGCAACTCACACTCCACTGTGTATAGTGTCAAGGAAGAATAATATGCTAACAACCCCCCTATTAGTACAGGAAGTCAGGAGCTATTACAACGTCCAGATAGTTCATCGTGTACTTTATCCAAAGTCTGTCATTGTATTCTAATGAATCCTTAGTCGAGATGCTCAAACGTGAAAACAAAATGGGCGACTCACTGGTGTTATAATACACGATGAATTGGTAGGTCACCAGTCCATAAAGATACGTGTTTACTGTTGAAGGTGGGCAACATCAGTACAAAAAAATCAGAGCGTGTCAGGAAATTTCTCAATAACTTACAAAATATCCCGACAAGGGTAACACCTAGATAAGACACCGAACAGCATCAATGAGGTGGCATACGAGGTAGCAGATGAGATGAAGCAGGCTAACCAATGACCAAATCAAACTCGCCCATTTTGATAAATTATGTAGCTTCAGAACGGCCTGAAGGATGGAAGGAGAACTAGAAGGATTCGTTGCATGCTTTAAGGTGTTCCGAAGCTAAGGGTCACCGTGAGGTCACCGCTCTCTGCCCCTACTTTTAGTCCATCTGATACTCACGCGGGGCGGGTTGCCATATAAGCTGCCAGCTAGGGTGTCAAATCAGGTTCCACGTCGGCTGCGCTTGGCAGAACATTACATACAATGCCGTCGCTTGCATGCAGGGCTGACCACGGACGTCAACATGGCCTCTCTGGATGATCAGGGGCTTTTAGCATTAGCTTTCCATGGCGAGTTGGATTTTCGGAAGATATCTTCGAGAGATATGAAGTCTCCACGGCGGATGAAAATCCGCAAAAATGTCCGAGAAACCTTTAACACCACTTCAGCGTGTAGAAGGGGTTATGTACATACGTTACGTACTGTCCTGGAAATGCTTTTAACATTCTCCAAAAGTCTAGGCTTTTTTTTTCTAGATTCTGAGGTTTGCGACGGCAAGGATCCCCAAAATAGAAGCATGCCGCATCAGTATTCAGTAAGATGGTATACGAGTAATTTTGGATCGCCTTCGTCGCTCCAGGCGCTGGTTGCCTCGAGTTGAGGAAATTTTACAGTGTAGGACGCTCAAAACCGACCTCCGAAGGTGCCGAACTTTGTAACAGGGACTGGCTTATATAAAATTATCCTTTTTCCTCGAAAATCATCGGGATAGCTCCGGATTGAGAAGAGCTTTCGATCCATCACAAAAACTTGTCGAAATTCTGACTTTTCAAAAATGAAAAT